>JAQQSW010004008.1:0-14546 GCA_028646575.1 Pseudocheirus occidentalis
CATATAAGTCCAATATCATTATAATATGTTACTTGGTTCCAAAATTATACTAAATAATACAAGGGTCTGTAAATGCACGTTTTCGCTGCAAGGTAGCGTCTAGTAGCTGGTAGCCAATGTCCAGAATGGTTCGGAGTGCAAAGGGTTAGAAGGGAAACAAGTAACTTGGCGGGGGGGAGGAATTATAGCAAATTTATCAGATAAAGGTCTCATATTTAGGTATATGAGGAACTGAATCAATTTATTGGGACAAGAGCCATTGCCAAAAATAGATAAGTGGTCAAAGGATATGAAAAGGCAGTTTTGAAAGGAATACAAGTTATTGAAAACATGAAAAAATGCTCAAAATCTGTAATAATTAGAGAAGTGCAAATTAAAACGACTCTGAATTTCTACTTGATACTCATCAGACTGTCAAAAATGACAAAAAAGAAAAATTATCATTGTTGGAGGAGCTGCTAGACAACAGGCACGCTAACGTACTTTTGGTGGAGCCATGAATTGCTCTAGCTATTCTGAAAAGCAATTTGGAATTATGACTCCAATGTCGCTAACATGTGTATATCCACTGACCCATCTAGATCTCTACTAGACCCTACATATAACCCAAGGAAAGTCAAGAAAGAAGAAAAAGTTCTGTAAGTACAAAAACATTTATAGCATCTTTTTTGTAGTATCAAGAAACTAGAAACTAAGGGGATACCCCTCCACCTGAGAATGGCTAAACAAACTGCTGTATGTGAAGGTAATGGAATATTATTGTACTGTAAGAGGTGACAAAAAGAGATGGTTTTAGAGAAAATTGGAAAGACTTGGATGAACTGATGCAGAGTAAAGTAAGCAGAAGGAGAACAGTTTTTGCAATAGCAACATTATAAATGCAAAGAACTTTGAAAGACTTAAGAATCACATTAATGTAATGACTAACCACCTATCCAGAAAACTGATGTTGAATCATAATACACATTTCTTGTCAAAGAAGTGATGGGTTGAAAATGTAGAAGAAAAAATACATCTTTTAGACAAGGCCAGTATGGGAATTTGTTTTGTTTCACTATGCATGTGTACACACACACACACACACACACACACACACACACACTTTTTTTTATAATTGCTTTGGTTTTTCTTTTTCCAATGAACATGGGGGGAGGGGGAATAGGGATAGATAGCTTGAAAAATAAATAAAAAATATAAAGAGAACAAAGAAAAGAGGGCCATTAAAGCATCTTTTTTTAATGTATGGAAGAGAACAGAAGGATCAGTCTAGCTGGACAGTTTTGAAAGCTACAGGTTGAATTTATTATGTAATTAAAAAAGAAAATCAAATATAAGTAATAGAAATGCAGTTTCTTTTTCTGTTTTCTGTTTCTATGTATATGGAAATGCTCATTTTATCTAGTGTTTGTTAAGCTCAGAATAAAAACAGACATTAAAAAAAACCTTAACTGAGTGGTTTTTTTAAAAGCAGGTTTCACACAAGTCCAGAGTCCCTTTTTATTCCATCAAATTTATCCACAGCTGACAGTTTAGTTCATGATTCCAGTCAACAACATGTCTATATGCTAGTCTACCAGGGGCTCTGAATGGCAGCTTTCTAAACCTATGAGAGCCTCATAATGTGAGCTCCAAGGGGATGGAATGTGGTAAGGTAGGGATGCTACCCCACTTGGGAGTCTGGAGATTTGTTTTAATTCTGTTCTACCTCTGACTCCAAGTAGGACAAATCATTTATCTCCTATGGGCTTCAATTTCTCTACATGTAAAACAAGAGGAATGGTCTGCCAGATTTGATGTTCTAGACTACAAGATTCTTGAGAGGTAACCAAAAGAGAGTAGATAGAGTGTTGGACTTGGCATTAGGAAGATCTGGGTTCAAATCTTACCTCTGACACTTAGTAGCTGTGAAACCAACCATGAACAAATCACTTCATTTCTCTGAGTTTCAGCTTTCTTGTCTTTAGGTTGGGGACAATACTCTAGTCACTGATCTTTACAGGCTTATTATGAACTCAAATGAGATAAAAAAAAATGGTTTGCCAATTTTCAAGTCATTTGTTATGTGCCATTTTTAGTATTCTATCCAGTTGTGATTTCTTTGATGACTAGGCTCACTACTTCATGAAACTATATAGACTTATGATGACATTTCCAAAATTTACAGATTTCAGATATTTTCCCAGTTAGGAGCCAATAACATCATGTACTCTACAATATCTGATTAATCACAGAAAACTTTAAAAAAAGGCCCAGAAGGAGATCTCTTGCCGCTAGAAGTGCTCTGAATCTACCCTGAGAAGTGGGCCCAGTCTTTGCCAAACTATTTGCCCTAATGAACTTCAGTTGCCTCTAGATGGGCACCAAGTGTGCCTACCCCATCTTTAAAATGGGAAATCCCTCATTATCCCCAAATTACAGATCCATCACCCTGCTGGCATTCCATCAGGGTGCTATGCCAGCTTTCTCTTTAACAATTTTCAGCACTAGGTTTTTCAAAATAATAGCAAGCACAGTCATGCTACTACTGGCTACTGTTAGGATCTAGTCCCTCTTGCTATTAAAACAGGCCTTAGCAAAGTATTGTGTGAAGAAGTAGGCCTTGGGAGTCTCCAGATGGAAAGGTTCAAAACCAAGCTCTTGAATAAACTATTTCTTCTCTTGGAATCTGTATCCTCATGTGTTGAAATGAAGGTCTGGAGTTGGACAGAAGCTCCCAGGAGGTTATCAGATCTAACCACTTCATTTTACAGTTAAAGAGACTTGAGTGCCGAGAAGGCCAACTGAATCTACAAAGGCCAAAGAGCTATTAAGTATCTTAAGTAGGATTCAAAACCAGGTCTTCATGACTCTAAGTCTAGCCCTCTAACCACCATAATATTCTGTCTCTCATAATATTTGACCAGAATAACAGTCCTTTAACAACTTACCTCTTAAGGCTGTTGTGAGGAAAGGACTTTGTAAACCTTAAAGCAAAATCTAAGTGGGAGTCATTGTTGTTATTAGCTATCATTGGCCTTGAATGCCCATTGAGAATTCCTTATGGTCACCAAGATAAAGCCCTGGCATAGCTCTTTTGAATGCTTCTTCAGAGCCTCAGTCACAATACCACAGCTAAAATCAAATTGGATCTATATGATTCAACTGAATTCAAGAAATCTTTATCAAGTACTTTCAAAGCCCTGGGCTAGGCATTGGGAAGACAGAAACAGAAAACAAATGTTAATAAAAAGAACTCATATTCTACTGGGGTCTAGGGGGAGGGGTACAAAATGTATACAGATAAGTAAAGGATAATCTGAGGATGTGGAGAGCTCCAACAACTTGGGAAGGGGTGTAGTGTGGGAGAGGGGGGGAAAGGAAGAAGGAAAGGCCTGTTGTAGGAAGCTGAGACTTGAAGGGAGGTCAGGCTTCTAACAGGCAAAGGTGAGATGGCAGAGCTTACCAGGCATGAGGGACAACTTGTATAAAGCTCCAGAATTTGGAGACTGAACACCAAGTTTTCCTAGGAGTTAATATTTTTAAATGTCCAGAACACTGAGTAAATATAGGAGAGTAATATGAAATAAGGTTAGAAAGCTAAGATGGAACTATACTGTGGAAGGTTTTAAATTTGAGGCCGAAGCATTTCTATCTTATTCTAGAGGTGCTAGGAAGTCACAGAATGTTTTGGAGCAAAGGAGTTACATGGTTAGATCCAGAGTTTAGGAAGATTATTCTGTCAGCTGAGTGGAGGATGGAACATACGGGTAAGAACCTGAGAGCAGGGAGACCAATTAATGGATTTACAATATGCTGGGCAAGAGTTAAAATCAGTAAGTCAGCCTAAGGAGGGTGAAAGTGGGGAACGGTTATCTAATTCTGAGGCTGTGATTTCCTTAGCCTGAATATAGACTGGTGGTATTCTCCATGCAAGTTAAGAAGGCAGGATGGGGAGGTGGGAGTAAGAATAAGTTCCTTTCTGGACTCATTTAGGTAGAGGTGCTGATGAACCACACAAGTGGAGATTATAGATTCCGAGAAACTGTAAATTCTTTCATTAAACTCCTTAAGGAGCTATCCTTTGCTTCTTTTTGTATCCTCAGCCTTAGCACAGTGTCTGACACATAGTAGGTACTTAATAATAAATGTCTACTGATTGATTGATTGGGGATTTTGTAGACAAGAAAATTGAGTCATCGGAGTTCTGACTTGCCTCAGATTGTATAGCTAGTAGATCAACCTCTCAGAGTTGCTGTGAAAAAGTGCTCTATAAACTATAGAATATTTTCATGATGTGAATTATTTTACTTTCTAGTTTATTTATACTGGCTTTCTCCAAGAGCAGGAGGGGCAGAGGCATAAACTCTCTGAATTGTAAGGAACGCCAGTGGTCAGACAGTCTGACACATACCTGAATAAGTTCCATCCTCTGAGGCCTATAAGAACAATTCGAATTATTCTTCCATATGACAGTGCCTCAAAAACCTGGAGACAGTTATCATGTGTCCCTCTCTGCCCCCCTCAAGTCTTATTTTATAGGTTTTAAATCCCCAGCTTCTTCAACTGATTCTCATATGGCATGGTACTGTGGCCCTGCACAATCCTGGTTGCCCTCCTCTAGATCTTCTCTAGCTTATCGATGGCCTTCCCGTAGTGTGGCACCTGAAATGAACACTCCAGATGGGGTCCGACAAAGGTAGAGTAAAGGAGGACTATCACTTCCTTATTCTTGGAAGCTACATCTTATAACACAGTCTAAGATAATAACTTTTGTTGGCTGCTTTGTCACACCAAGACTGACTTTCTTTAATGCTCTATCACATAGTTGACTCATGGGAGTTTGTGGTGCACTAACATTCTCAGATCTTTTTTTCAAAAAGGGACTGTCTAGCCAGGCTTTCCCCTTTCTGCAGTTGTTGATTTTGTGAACCATAAGGATAAGAAGCTTGCTTCCCATGCCCTTGCTACATAAAGAGCACATCAACTAGACCAATATCCTCTACTCTGGGAGAGATCCAATCATGAATTAACTTACATATTCTAGTACACATCAAAGGTTCACTTCTAGTATCGGAGAGAAACAGTCTAGCACGGACATGCTAGGTTGCCATTCTGCCAGACTTTGTAAGCTTTATCTCTGCATTACTTTTTTCTAATGTTCCCAAAGGTAAGGGGTGGGAATGGTCCAAATAAGTGACTTCATCCCTATGGACAACTTCCAGCATGGAAACTCCCCTTATAGGTCTAGATTGGCAACTTGTGTGTGACATCCTTAAACTTGATCATTTTAAGATTTCCCAGGAGCTCCCTGAGAGGTTAAGTGACTTGCTTGGGGTTGCAAAGCCAGAATGTGCCATAGGCACATTAGCCCCAGATGTTCTTGACTCCAAAGCTGATTCTTTTTTTTTTTTTTTTTTTGCTTTTTGGAGGGCAGTTGGGGTTAAGTGACTTGCCCACGGTCACACGGCTAGTTTTTAGTGTTAAGTGTCTGAGGCTGGATTTGAACTCAGGTACTCCTGACTCCAGGGCCGGTGCTCTATTCACTGCACCACCTAGCCGCCCCCCCCAAAGCTGATTCTTTAGCTACTATAACAGACTCCTTAAATCATGTTATCATAAAGCAAGGACTGTAGACATTTCCTGCCCTTGCCTCCTTCAGAAACAGAATATAAAACACACATGAATAATGGGTCACTTCCCATCAGCTGCTTAGTGTGGTTTCATGCCTCCCTCCAGGTAAGCTCCTTGCCTCATCAGCATCCTTAGTTACCTCTTCCCCTGTGACTAGAGGGTTGGAGGGTACAGAAATGAATTCCTCCCAAAGCCTACTCCAAGAATATCAAGTGCCACAACCTGGTACCCTCTAGTAGCAGCTTCTTCTACCCTTAACCCCCCAATCCTTTCCTTTCCTTGTTAGGTTATAAGCTCCTCCAGGGTGGAGACTTTCCTCTTCTTATCTGTAACCTTAGCACTTAGCATAGAGTATCATACAAACTAGGCCCTTGATAAATGTTAATTGACTACTATTATTCTCTGTCTCTCTCTGTCTCTCTGTCTGTCTCTCTGTCTCTCTGTCTGTCTCTCTGTCTCTCTGTCTCTCTGTCTCTCTCTCTCTCACACACACACACACACACACACACACACCCCTGAAACCAAAGATGCCAGAGACCCAGATACCAGGTGAATCTGCTACACTTTATAAATAGCAAGGATAATAAGGTACTTCAGCTCTGCTAGTAAAACTTTATGTATGGTCTTAGTGACTCAAATTATAGGCATTTAGAGTGTCAGGAAGGAAAAAATTTATTATAGTCAAATAGCACAGAGCTTGTCTCTTTGTAATAGCTATGGGTTTTTTCCCCTTCTCTTAAAATAACATGGTTTTATGAGCTTATATATAATACCTGCTGGAAAATAAGAGGACTGTGGCATTTTGCTGCTCATTAAGTGTTGATTACGTAAGTGTTTCTGGGTGAAGCATCATTTGAATTTGGTTTTCTTGGTCCTCTTTGTTATTATTTCCTCGATTACGTGTTTGCAAAGTGCCTAACTACTCTTGGTTATTATCTTGGCCATTCGTTTTCATAGTTGGGAACAATGCCAGCCTGACAAAAGTTTTCCAAGAGAAGCAGTTAGTCTGAATGAGCTTTTATGAATCTTTTCGTTAATTCTTCTCCAGCTCCTTTTGATTAGTGCCACATCCTTTCCCCCTAGTATGGCTTCATCTAAATCTATACGGAAATGAATTAGTTTAGTTCTCACTTCAAGAACACTTATGGAAGTGTTGTCCATATATCTCAGAAGAAACGAAGGTGGGTTAATAAAAAATATTCTCATCACCACCTCCGGCAGTTACCATAGAATTGGAGCTGGACTGGCTTTTGCATACAGTGTGTAGGAGTGCTCAGGGAGAGCTGTCTCTAACAGGCACAGGTATCCTTCTGTGAATGCTTGGGCTGCTGGTGAAATAACCTTAAGACTCCTGTTATATTTAGTCCCCAAGTATCGTCCTGCTGGGCTTCTTCTGGAGGGCAGTCGCTGAAGTAATGGATTAATGAGAGTGAAAAGATGAAGGTCAGGTCAGGAGTCCAATTAAAGGAGACAAAAGGAGTAGCGAAACAAGAGCCAGGGTTGATGGAAAACAGTGAAGTTTCTCAGAGGGAGATTCAGGATGGTGTCTCTGCTAATGCTTAGGCCGATTCACACAGACAAGGCTTAGTGGTCTCAGGTCTGCTCTTAAGGGGAAGTGGCCAGAAAGCTGTACTGGGAGCTGGAGAACCTGGCTTCACATCCCTGCTTCTGACACTTAATACCTGGGTAATGACAGACAAGTCTCTGCGCCTCAGTTTCCTCCTCTGCAAAACAATGACCTTAAGACTTGAGGTTCCTCATTATGAAAGCTCTGATCCTTCTACCTCTTTATTTTTTAATTTTTTTTTTGCTTTTGTTTTTGGAGGGCAGTTGGGGTTAAGTGACTTGCCCAAGGTCACACGGCTAGTTTTTTTTTTTGTGTGTGTGTGTGTGTGTGTGTGTGTTAAGAGTCTGAGGCGGGATTTGAACTCAGGTACTCCTGACTCCAGGGCCGGTGCTCTATTCACTGCGCCACCTAGCCGCCCCACTCCTTCTACCTCTAAGTACCACTCCCACCCGTGAGAACCTCTATAATCCTTTATACATTATGCAAATTTATGTAAATTAAACAGTTAAGAATGAGTTTTTCAAAAAATGCATGTATAGATATCAGTAAATACATACTTATTACCAAGTTCTTTGAACGGTAACTTTTTCTATTTAATGTCAATATGTGCCTTTTTCCTTGCCTTGTATCATCATAAAATTATCTTTAAAAGGCACATAAGTGCTTAATGTAACCCCAAAAATGCATGGCCAGAAAAAATTAGCTCATCAGACTTGTTTATTTTTTCAGACAAGACTCTTTGTGTATGGGCCAGGTACTAGATTATATATTTATTGCCTCGGGACCAGCTTCCAAGAGGCTCAACAGCAAACCGGCTGCAAGAGGATTAACATGATTGTGCAATTGTATGAGGATTTAAGAACCTACTATGTTCCAGGCACTCTGCTAAGTGCTTTGCTCCATTTGATCCTCATAACAACCCTATGAGGTAGGTGTTATTACTGTCCCTACTTTATGAGGTCAAATTACTTGCTCGGCTCATGTCAGTGTGAGGCCATATATCAACTCAGGTCTTCGTGACTCCAGGTCCAGCATTCTATCCACTGTGTTACCTTCTTGCCTAGGATGACCTTTTCCCCAGGCCACCAGTTCTCAAAGACTGGCCAAAGAGCAGTGGAGGGAGTGTCCTGCACTGACAAAATCACAGAGGTAAAATTGGAGGCATAGTTCTTCCTCCCAACTGTAAAGCGAGGATGTCACCAAACCAATGCTGGGGAGAACTGGTAAACATCCTCAGAGGCCAGCCTGTCTAACCTTTTTTTTTCTTTTTGAAGGGCAATTGGGATTAAGTGACTTGCCCAAAGTCACACAGCTGGATTTTGTGTTAAGTGTCTGAGGCTGGATTTGAACTCAGGTCCTCCTGACTCCAGGGCCGTTGCTCTATTCACTGCGTCAACTAGCCGCCCCCCCCCCAGCCTGTCTAATCTTGACCTTTAGAAGAAACTCCTCTATGCTTTCCTGGACAAAGGCTCGTGCAACCTTGGCTTGAAGTTCTCTAGTGAAAGGGGACCCAACATGATACAGTGTCAACAACAATGGCCTGAGTCCAAGGTCTTGGATTCAATTCTCCACTCATATTTTCTACCTGGGTGGCCTTGGCTAAATCATATAAAAATGGAGCTTCCAATCTAATCCCCTAAATCCAGAGTCCAAAACATTAAACACCTACTGTGTGCCAGGCACCATGCTGAGTGCTTTCCTGACTGGCCTCCTTCAAGAATCAGCTCAAGCACTACCTTCTGAAGGAGGTTCTTCCCAGTACCCCCTACTGCTCATGCCTTCCCTCTCAGATTACTCCTCCATTTAAACTCTACATATTTTGTATGTAGTTATTTTCACTTTGCCTCCCCCATTAGCAGGGTGAGGACTGTTATTACTTTGATTTGTATCTCAGCCCTTAGCACTCTGCCTGGCACACACTAGGAGCTTAATAAATGCTAGTGGATTGACTGACTTCACCTATTGAGACTCCAGTTTCTTCATCTTGAAAGCGATGGGATTAGATGGGGATTGGGGGGGGGGAACCCATGACCTTGAGGCCACATGTTGTTCTCAGATCCTCAAGTGCAGCCTTAAAGGGTTAAAGTACCAAAAGACCTGGAGGCCACAGGTTCCCCACCCCTGGTGTTGCACTAAATGCCCTCTGAGATCTGTTCTAGCTTTAGGCCTATGGCCTTACCAAAGCAGCCCACTCAACTCAATCTTAAGTCAGGAAGCTTTTCTTTATATTGAGCCATCCCTCTTTAACTTCCACCTGGGTTTTCTAGTTCTCTTGGTAGACAAACAGAGCAAGATTAAGACATCTTGCATGTGACAGTCTTTTCAGTACTTCAGACCTGAGCCCATTGAGTCATCCTTTCTCCAGCATACCACCAGCACCAACCTAGCCTCAAACTCCATGGTAGTGGGGTCTGTCATTGTTCTGGAGCCACTACTTGGATCTTCCCCCAGTTGATCAGTGTACCTCCTAAAATTGGTTTGGCACCTAGAACTAAACACAACACTCCAGAATAGGGTGTGACAAGGCAGAGCACTATGAGGCCATTGCCTGCCTTCCCTAACAGAGTGTAGGACAGCATTTGTTTTTCTAGTTGCCAGCTCATACTGTTGATTCATTTTGAGCTTACAGTGCCAGGTTGTGATCTGTTTCCCTTCCTCCTACCTAATCATGTACTCTCAAGACAATATGCTTCCTGTTTCTCCCTTTCTTGAGCTTCACTGAAATATTCTACACTTGCCAGCATATGGAATTTCTAATATAAGTGTAAATCACATATATATGCATAGATATACACACACATAAATAATATCGATCTTATAAATATGTTATACCAATCATAAGTTATTATATATCACATAAATATATTATATATATATACAAATACCAATACTTTTATCTAGCGTGTGCTTTCTGTATTGGGTATAATTTTCCATAGGCACATTCCAATCTTTCAATGATAACATAGGATGCTTCAGATTCACCATGATGGCTCTTTACACTTTGGGTATTTATTTGTGCACATATATATGAAGCTATGGAGTTTAATGCTGGCTCCCTTCTTTAATAGTTTTCAGGTCCCAATATAGTGTTAAGGAATCAATTCTTACCTGCACATATGCCCTTTTATGCATATGTCTGTGAATACGTGAGACACTATTACACCAAATATCTGATGAAATATTTTTAAACCTTTTAACTTCCCCTCTTGTGAATGTCTGTGATGACAGTGGACAAGATCAAGGATAATGTAATTGTGCGTCCTCTCCAAGGAGTTTGAACAATTCAAACAAGTGATTCCCAGTCAGATTACTGTCAGGTAATGAAGAGAAAAGCCCAAGGAGAACTGGAAGACAACCTTCCTTTTCTCTGTGGAATTACAACAGCCAAGGTACGATGTGATCTTTCTACAGTGACCTCCCTCTGTCCTTCTACCCTACTCAGTTTTGGTTCAGGATTCATAATCTAATCAACAGTACTATAGTTTCTATTAAATGTATGACAATATATGTATGTGTATATATATGTGTGTGTGTGTATGTCTATATACCTATGTGTGTATATATCTATATCTACATAATTCATATCTACCTACCTATAAACAGTTAGCGGGTGCAGTGGATAGAGTGCCAAAGTAGAAGTATGGAAGACTCTTCTTCCTGAGTTCAAATCTGGCCTCAGACACTTCCTAGCTGTGTGACCCTGGGCAAGTCCCTTAACTCGGTTTGCCTCAGTTTCCTCATCTGTAAAATGAGATGGAGAAGGAAATGGCAAACCATTCTAGCATCTCTGCCAACAACTATACACATACACACGTGTGTGTATACATGCGTATATGTGTATGTGTGTATATATGTGTATACACAAACATATAAAGAGAGTTTCCTTATCTGTGTGCATGGTGTTTTCCTCCAAAAGAATGTAAGCTCCTTAAGAGCAGAGGCAGTTTGATTTTTGGACTGATACATTGCATAGCACATAGTAGGTACTAAACAAATGCTTAGCGGATTAAAATGATGAGTAATGGGAATTACTCCTCCCTTCCAGCAGAAAGGCTCTTTGTCCAAGATGAAGAAGGGATTGGTAGTACCTGGTCTTCTCTTCTTGATCCTTCTGTACCACCACAATGCCAGTTGGCTTCTCATTTGTTAGTCTTTGATCTAGCCAGGTCCCCAAGCCAGCAAGGTAAGGGAGACGGGCAGGAAATGCCTGATTTTCTGAAGCACTGAGGCTGGGAAAATAAGATACGGAAAGCACGACAGGATGCAAAATGTGTAGATGGCCATGGCCCAGTAGAAAGAGCTTTGGATTTGGAGGACCCAGGTTGAAATTTTCACCTCACTACATGTGTGACCTTCCTTGCACATGCCACTCGCCCACATGGGCCTCAGTTTCTCCTCATCTTTCAAAGGAGAGAGTTGGACTAGACGACTTGAGGTCCCTTGCAACTCTAGATCTTGGTTCTCATGCCTAGGGCGTCCAAGGAGCTCCCCTCTTTCCTTCTTCCAGGAGGGGAATGACACATGGGTAACCAAATGCTCCCGGGGCTGGGCAGCAAAGGGGCCACACGCATAGCCTCAGGACCGTGGGAATGATGCTATTCCTTCCCAGCAGCGAGCAGAGGAGGTGGAGGCCTCATTTTCCTCGCTCAGCACCTTCACGAGGCTGGGCCGTTGGCTAAAGAAGGCTGCCTTGGACTGCAGGTAGCGACAGAAGCCTGTGTGGCAGAGGGGGTGGGGCCAGACAGGTCGCGCGACCCGATTCCATTGGCCCACCCTCTTGGGGGTTTGACCCTGCAGGCCACCGTCCAATGTCAATGGCGGGGGAGGGCTGAGCCTGTTTCCTAGCAAGCAGGCGCACCTTGCGGGAGAAGGTAGAGGGGAAGGCCCGAGCCTGAGGTGAAGAGAACTCCGGCTCGAGACCAGTTGGCCCAGGAGTCTGAACATCTCCGTTGGCTGGAGCTCTGGGCCTTCGCCAAGGAAGCTACAGTTCAGTAACGGTAAGTCTGACGCTTGGGTTCCAAAGAATAACTTCACAAATACAGGAGGGAGAAGGCAGCCTCCCAGCGTGGGACAGCTCAAGGGCCGTGGCTTGGTTATCCCGGGAATTAATAATAATAAATAATAATAATAATAATAATAATAATAATAATAATAATAATAATAAATAGCCAGCACTTTAAGGTTTGAAAAGCCCTTTACAAATATTAACTCTTGATCCTCACGACAGCCCTGGGAGGTAGATGCAATTATGATCCCCGTTTTACAAGCTAGGCAGACAGAGGTGAAGTAACTTGTCCAGGTCACACAACTAGGAAGTATCTGAGGCTAGATTTGAATTCAGGTCTACCTGACTCCAGTCGTACGCTAATCTTAACCCTAAACCCTCTGATTCCTGTTTTGTTGAGCAGATTGTAGACGGACTCCTTGGTCAGATCGAGGTTGGACAAGATGGTGGCTTCCGAAGTCCTTCCCAGATTTCAGACACTATGGTACTTCTCCAGTTTTGACTCCTAGCACCCAGTGTGACATCTGTGCCAGTCAGATTGGTCTCCCCACCATTCCCCCAAATAATGCATGTACTTTGCCTACCTACGCCTTTCAGAGGCAATTCGGTTTGAGTTCTGTTTCCTCTTTCATGCCCTTTTTGAGGACCTCAGCCGTTGTGATTACTTCCTCCTCTGAATAATTATTATCTACACAGTTTTCATTTGACGTTCATCCCTCACTATCAAGCACAGAACAGTGACTATTGGGGGGGGGGAAACATTGAATCCAACCTCATTTGACAGATCATACATCATACTCCAATGAGGTACAGAGAAGGAAAGGGATCTTCAAGTTGCATAGTTAGACACAGAGCAGGGTCTAGAACACATGATACTGGTCCAGTGCTCTTTCCACTACATCATAATAATTTTTATTGGATTTTTTCTTTTTATATGCATATCCTTTCTCCCTAATTCGGCTGATCCCAAGGTCAGGGATCTTTGTATATACGGTGCCCTTTCCCCCACAGGGTCATATTAAAGCTTTGTTGTTGATGAGGAAGATAGTGATGTGATAAATGGACTAAAGGGTCAAGGAACACACTGAATTTCATTACCACTGACTGCACCTATTAAGTGCCTGCCTCCCCTTGATATAGTTAAATGGTTTGGCAGACAGGGCTGGCTCTGGCAAAACTGTGAATTTGGCCAAATTTGTTTTTGGCATTCACAGGCTCACCTTACTGTGTCCTTCCTACCCTTACTCTTCTCCTTTGCACCCCCTTCCTCCCTTCCTTTTCATTATCTGCTCTCTGGAGAGGATCTGGATTACTTATTTGCATCTAAATACTAATAGGGCCATATTACCTTTCCCATCAAAGCTTTACATTTTAAGCCCGTTCTCTTATTTC
This sequence comes from Pseudocheirus occidentalis, assembly GCA_028646575.1. Taxonomy (NCBI): domain Eukaryota; kingdom Metazoa; phylum Chordata; class Mammalia; order Diprotodontia; family Pseudocheiridae; genus Pseudocheirus; species Pseudocheirus occidentalis. Next base: position 13,575 of record JAQQSW010004008.1, read on the forward strand.
TCTTATTATGAAAATAAATACCCATGTTCTCTAGTAAAGAAATTTTAGGACTTCATAAACTAGTCCAGGTAGGACTTTTTAAAAATATTTTTTTTTGAGGGATGATGGGAAGGGACGGTGCTTCTGGGTGTCTTTGTAATTATAATACATAGGTGGCTATATGCCTTAGTTACATTGAGATGCTAGAAGAATCAGTTGGATTCTGCAGTATTGATGATTATTAATGGATTTTATCATTTTATTGAACACCCCTCACCCCCAATAATACAGCTGTTCATCACAGGGCAGTGTTAGATTGTTATAATATGATATTTGTTTATTGATTAATATAAGAGATGCGATGATGTAGAAAAGAATCTAGACTCCCCTCTTCCTCATCTGACTTCATTCAGACATATTCTTTACTCCCTTCAGCCCCAACAACATTTCCTCTTTCACTCTGGCCTCTGATGAAGAGGTAGTCCTTCTCCTTGCCAAGGCTAATCTCTTACATACACCCTTGATCCCATTCTCTCCCATACTCTCCAGCAGATTACCCCCATAATCAACTCCATTCTCTCCTAGCTTCAACCTCTTCCTAACTACTGGCCGCTTCCCTGCTGCTTGCAGGCATACCTATGCTTTCCTATTCTAAAAACAAAACAAACTAAAATTCACTTTATCGGACTGTCCCCACTAGCAATCCTCCCATGTCTCCTCCTCTTCTGGTTAGACTCTTTAAGAAAGCTGTGTACCACCACATTCTATCCTCTCACTGTCTTCTAAAGCCTCTGCATTCCAACTGTCCATGAACTATTTAAAAAAAATTTTCATAACTGTGTTTCAATATAATTAGTTTCCTTTGGATTCTATGTATTTTATATATTTATCTATGTATTTGCATATTGAAATAGAAATTTAACTATATATATATCTAAATTTAATAGATAATAAAATATAAATTTAAAAATTAATCTATGTATTTATATATTT
>JAQQSW010004009.1:0-14545 GCA_028646575.1 Pseudocheirus occidentalis
AGTTCTTTTTTTGGTCATGGGTTTCAGGTAGACCAATAATTTTCAAATTGTCTCTCCTGGATCTATTTTCCATGTCAGAGGTTTTTTCAAGGAGATATTTCACATGGCTTTCTATTTTTTCATTTCTTTGTAACTGTTTAATAGTATCTTGGTTTCTCATAAAGTCATTAGCTTCTACTTGTTCCACTCTAATTCTGAAGGAATTATTCTCTTCAGAATGCTTTTGAGATTCTTTTTCCATCTGGGAAATTCGACTTTTTAAGGTATTCTTCTCCTCACTGGCTTCCAGGGCCTCTTTTGCCATTTGATTTAATCTATTTTTTAAAGTGTTCTTTTCTTCAGTCAGTTTGTTGACTCTCTTTTCATGATTTTCTGACATTGTTCTCATTTCTCTTCCCAGTTTCTTCCTCCACTTCTCTTATTTGGTTTTCAAAGTCCTTTTTTCAGTTGATGTATAACTTCTAGGCATTCTTCAAGTGTCTTGGGAGCATTAGGTGTGGGCGTTCTGACTGGGTTGTCTTCCTCCAGTTCCATACTTTGGTACTTTTTGTCCACTAAAAAGGATTCTAGAGTTTTATTGCTGTTCTTATTTTGCTTCCTTTTCCTCATGTTGGCCAGTCAATTAATTGTTTGGGGTTTTTTTCGCTCTGTGAATCTCTGCTTCCAGGGGTGGAAAGCTCTGTTTCAAATTGCTGTGTTTTTCCCAGCTGCCGGAGCTATTAGGGGTGTGTTGCAAGTCTCCACAGCTTTGGCTTGCTGAAAGCACACCCCAGGACCAACACCCAAGACCACGGATCCAGGCAGCTCAACACAAGAGCCCTTGTCACTGATCATTCGATTCAGCCCCCCTACTGAGAACGCACACCAGGGGCTCTGAAGCAGCCCAGTGGGGGTATCTGCCTGGTTACAGCAGTTTCTGCTCTTCCCCCACTGCTTCCTTGCCCTGGGAGTAGATTGGCTGAACTGCTTTTCCTCTCCCAAATTTAGCTTGAAAGCTTTACTCACTTTCATTGACCTTTAATCCTGGCTTATGCAGTTTGCTCCAGGTGCTTAATATATTCTCTGAAGTAGACTCAAGGGGCTGCCGCCCTGGAGCCTGGCCACTTGTTGCTTTTAGGCTGGGCTGTTCTCAGCTCCTGGTGCTGAGCCCCTCCAGCCAGCTAGCTTTCTCTAATCCCTATTTTTAACTCCTTTCTTTAATCCCTATTTTTCACACCTTGGTAGATGTGGAGGAGCTGGAGGCTGTAGATATTCTCTCTTGTAGACTGGCTGTGGCTTGGTTTGGCTCCTTCCTACTGCGCCCTGGTTTTGGTTTCAAGCTGGGCCTGCCTCGGCTTTCATCCTGCCATGATGATCTCCTGCTGCCGGGCTGCCTTCCAGGAGAGATGTGATTTCTGTATTTTTTGAGTTTGAGAGTCCTAGAATTTGTCCAGCATCATATTTTTATGTGTGTTTAGGGTGGCTGTGGGACACTGCTGCTTTTATGCCACAATCTTGGCTCTATCCCCGGAAGTCTGCCCAACAATATTTTCTAAACACCTTTTATGTGCAAGGCACCATCTACTGTGTTATTTAAGGATCAGGACCCTATATTGAGGTAGACCCCATACAAACAAATACACAAGTTTTTCTTATACTGAAGTGGCAAAAGACAGATGAAGTCTCCATCTGCACAAAGGAGAGAAATTATGTCAGCTCTCTCCTCACACAAAATAATATAATATTCAAATAGGCATTTATTTACATTTTAGTTATAGAGGAAATTCAAGTGCAAATGCATTTTATGTTAATACAAAATGTATAGTCCACTCCCAAAAGGGCAGCATAATTGAAACCAAAGTTGGGTAAAGAATTTCAGCTTGTGTAAAGAGTTTACCACATTTTTTAAAATCTAATATTAAAGGTATCATGGCTGAGGAGATGCTGAGAAGAGCATTGGACAGACAATTTATTACTTACAGACATGGAAATATGTGGGGCCCCCTTTCCCTTTATGAATAAGGATGATATCAATGGTAGCTCAGGCATACAATAGACTGTGTACCTTGATCAATAGTCCAGATCTCCAATGTCTCTGATCTTATATATGATTGTTCCTAGGCGTATTCACAAGGGCTGAGCAGTGAAAGACCTAAGGAGCAATCAATCAGTGATCCAGACTGTAAATCCCTTTATCAACCACAAAGATACTATGAATAGTAAAGTCTGATGATCATAGACATAATTAGATAGATTAGATGACATTTGTTAATCTCTTAGTTTCCTGATTTTAAGTTTTCAAATATCAATTTAGTTAACTAAGCCAGTTATTGAGTAGACATGAACTTCTCAGTATATAGGCATCTTAATTAGTGGTGAAACATGAAATTTCTTCTGTCAGCTAGGGTCTAGCAACAGGTCAATCCCCATATGCATTTAAATAGGAATTCCTATGGCCCCTTAATTTATTATACATGAAACAATCTGTAATAGACCATTATAATGGGAGCTTCTGAAAGGCACTCAGATCCACCTGAATGAAAAGCAATTGTTATATGGAAGGCAGAATACAATGTGAGAAAGGATTCTTCTATAGAAGTGGGGGGGTTGTTACAGGCCAGACAGGCAAGCTACCAGATAACAGTCACTTATGAGAACGTGCCCCAAGAAAAAAATAACTGAAGCTCCTTAGAGTATTATGTATGTAGACTGAGGAAAAGAACTCTCAACTTTTTATTTGTATTCCCAGTTCTAAGCAATGTTACTAATGCAGTGCTTATTGATTTACTGATTTTCTGAGAGTGAAGCTTTGAGGTGATCCCCTGTCTCTGTTGTCAAGAGAAATTACCTGTAGGAAATGAAGTACTCCTTTATGTGTAAGGAAGAGAGAATTGAATTATACTGGGTTATTTCAGAGTACAAATCTAACAGCATTTGTTAGAAGTTATTGGGAGATAAATTGGGGATTATGTAAGAAAGACCCTGTAAAATATCAAAGTTACACAAAAATTTTAGAGGACATGTTATAAGAATCCCCCATTGATAAACATTTTCAAAAAGAGACTTGCTGTCTTTGGACATGGATGTCATAGAAAGTATTCCTGGATTGGTGAGTAGATTAGAATAAATAATCTTGAAGGTCTTTCCAACTCTAATATTCACTGAGTTTGTGTTTCAAGAAATTAAAAAAAAACACTTGGAAGAAAGTATTTCTGCTTGTATTATCCTTGGTAATTCCTAGTAAAAACACATTAGCTAGTATTTATATACGGCTTTATGTTTTGCTAAGCACATTATCTACTTTATCTCATTTTATTCTTAAAACATCTCTGGTAGGTAGGTGCTATTATTACTCTTATTTTACAGAAGAAGCAACAGAGGTAGGCAGATGTTAAAGGATCTTCCCAGGGTAATAAAGCAAGTCAGTGTCTGAAACTTTCCCTTGAACTCTAGTCTTAAGGCCTGCATTTTTTGGGCTGTGTCCTCTTACCTACCATGTACTAAAACTACTTACCCTGATCCTGTTCTTATTATACAAATTTTGGTGAAAGAAACTTTTCAATCTCATGTTAAATGTTATTTGTGCTAGGTTTTTCTTCCAAGGGGTTATGTATTCCTCCAGAACTTCAGTTCTGGGAGCTAAAGTTAGCTTATCATCTAAAGTGCTTCCATATTCTTATAGTTTCCAAATGTTTTTAATTTTTTTTGTCTAAGCCAAGCTGTTCAACAGTTGAGACTCTTCAAACTAGGGAGAAGTGGAAGGGCAAAATCATGCATATATTGACTACTATGCAACAGGCATTGTGCCAAGAACTTCTTACAAATTCTATGTCAATTGATCTTTACAACAACCTGAGAGGCAGCTACTGAGATTACCCCCATTTTAAACAGGAGGAAACTGAGACAAACAGAAATTAAATTACTTGTCTAGCATCAAACAACTGGTACATGTCTGTGACCATGTTTGGACTCTGGTCTTTCTGACTCCAGGCCCAGTACCCTATCCATTGTACTGCCAGCTGTCCCTAACTAACTGAAAATAAATTGGCGAGCTGTCATTAGTCTCTTCTTGTCTTTTGTGTCCTTTACTGGACTCACATTGTCAATAGAATCTGTGACCAATCCACATCTGAAAAGAATTTCTTCTACTTACTACTCTTTTCAATTGAATATGATGATGAATTTATGTCAGTTTTCTATTGTAATAACCCATTTGACTTTTGGATAACTATAATTGTTAGGAAGCTATCATTTGGCTTTGTACCCCTACCCATTACAGGAATCCTAAATTTGTTTCTTTCAATTTACTGCTTTTAATGTCATACTCTTAAACACAGTTGTCACCCCCATGATTTGCCACCTAAATCTTCCTTTTTCTAGCCTTAGCAATATTTCTAGTCCCTCTGAACACTCTTCTCATGGCATGACCTCAAGTTTCTTCAGGCTCCTAAGAGTCTTTTTGGATGTTGTCTTGCATATCAATATCTTTGCTAAAATGTGACACCTAGACCTAAATACAATCATTGTATTATATGTATATACGTTATTCATGAAAGGCTGGGAGGCAAGGAAGAGAATGTATATCTTATATGCCTGCATCCTCAATGCCAAAAGGTAAGAATTACAGCTGTTATTCTTTCCCTCTGCCTAAAAAGATGAATATCTCCCACTCATTAAAATGAAAAATTTATCATTATCTCTTGAAAGACACATTTTGCTCCCCAAAAGAATTTAGGTAGTTCTTGTGTGTTAGGTGTTATTTGACCTTACACAGACTATACTTCTCTTATTTGATGATCAACTCTAGTAAATTATAAGTTTTTTTCAGACTTTCTTTAAAATGTTTCACCCCTACAAATCCAAGTTTATAGAAGAATATTTAAAAATATGCATTTAGAAAATAGAATGCAGGAATGATATTTTAAGTCAGTTTTGTAAAATATGTAAAATAGGAATACTAAATTATTAAAAATACATAACTGCAGTTTTTACTGATTTAAACCAACTTCTTCCCTCTCTCTTTCAATTCCAATCTTTCCAAAATAAAGGTAGCTTTGCTGTGAACAGTGTAAAGATAGCAAGAGAATTATTTTTTTTCCTACTGCTGACTGTAAAAGATATGTCAGTTCAGACAGAAAGGTTTTTAATGTGGAATTTACTAAGTTGTCAGATGTTAATTCAATTGATGTAACGTTGTTTTGCATTCGTAGATTGACTTTTAACATGATTACACAATTACAATTCAGAAACAGATTTAATCTGTTAAAATCACATTCCTGGAAACACATCCAATTTAATATTGATTTAACACAATTCAGATTCATTAATGTACAATGCAAAGTCATTATGCTTGAGATGCTAGCTTAAACTAACAACTTGCTTTTGCCACTTTGACTAGCAGAGGAAGAGACAATTTCATATCAAATAGCTGAAAATACAATTGAAGATTCCTTCTTATGTTTAAAAGGTTAATAGGATTTATTTTCATTTAATTGTTGAATGACAACTAGCTATTACTGGATATTACAAAGATAGATATAGTAGATGCTGCAGAAGTAGTTATGACAAGAATTTGAATAATGAAACTACTAAAAATTATAAATTTCATACTGTATAGTTTGGGAGCTTATCTTTGCCTGAGATATTTGGAATAATCAAACATAAAAAAATAATAATCAAATATAAATCTTTAAATAATTTTTTGGTATAACTATTGGAGAGAAAGAAAAATACTGAGTCAGAAAGAGAAAGAGGAAGTTCAAAAATCAGAAGCTTTATGGCATGACGCTAATATTTATCTTCAGGTAATAAGCACAACAATAACATATCTCATTGTAATAGTTCAGCATAAACATTTCAAAGTAATTTTTAAAATATAGCTTTATAATCATGGAATATTTGTGCTGGAAAGAACCTCACATTTTACCTACCCTACCCCAACATTTTACAAATGAGGCAATGGAAGATAGTATGGATAAAATTGCTTTTCCCATGAACACATAAAAAGTTTGCATCAGAACTTTGACTAAAATATGTCTCCTGATTCTAAATCCAATGATCTTTCTAATAAATTATGATTTGCTCTCTTTTTGTCTTAATGTCCCTTCTTGCTTTCTCTTATTGATTTAGGAAATATTTTTACTGTTACTTCTATTTTGTTTTCCATACTAACTTTGTGAGTGGTTTAATTGGATTAAAATGTGTGATTTTGAAGAATTACGAATCAAGGGAGTAACAAGCTGTAGATAGGTGAACAGTAATGTAATTGATGTATTTTTAAAATAGCTAATATTAAGAAAAAAAGGAGATGATAAAATCATTTAGCAAATGATTTCTAATTCAAGTTGATAGCAGTAAAAAAAGAAGGAAGGAGATGGAGAAAAACTGACAATTTTAAATCAATTGACAGAGGAGAAGGAAGTCCAATCAATTCAGATTTTTTTTAGGAAAATGCAGATAGAATATTTGTGCTTTAGTGGGTTAAAGTATACAAAATTGAAGCATCTCACTATTAGTGAATTTATAAATACCAAACATATAAGGTTAGTGATTTGTCATATTAATGAAAAACATACAATAGTAAAATAATGATTTTATTTACCTTGAACTATAAATTTCTAATCACTTCATTATTCCTCTAACAATAGAAGGTACTAGAAAGCAGGGAATCATCTGAGCTCAACCCATGAATTCCTTCAGTAAGCTCTAAAAAATGAATCTGAACAGATTTTAGAGTGGTGGAGTCCATTGAGAGACAGAATGTGGCAGATATCCAGTCCCAGAAAGTGTGGATGTGGTAGGATTTGTTGCATCAGTCAGGAGGATCTAATTAAAAGAGATAAAGATGAAAACTATATCCTGCTAAAAGGCACCATTGAAAATGAAGCAATATCTTTATGAAGATATATGCACCAAGATGGTATACCATCTAAATTCTTAGAGGAGAAGAGCGTTGGTGGAAGATAACAAAATTATTCTAATGGGGGACTTCAAACTTCCTCTCTATGAACCTGATAAATTTAACATCAAACTTAAAAAGAAACAAGTTAAAGAGGTGAATAGAATTTTAGAGAAGGTAGATATGACAGAACTCTGGAGAAAATTGAATTGTGATAAAAAGGAAAGGAATATACCTTCTCAGCAGTACATGGCACATACACAAATATCAATCATGGAGTATGGTATAAAACCTCACAATTCAGGTCAGAAAGGCAGAAATATTAAATGCATGCTTTTTCAGATCATGATGTGGTAAAAATTATGTGTAATGAAGGTTCATGGAAAGATAGACTAAAAACTGATTAGAAACTAAATAATCTAATCTTAAAGAGTGAAAAGATCAAATAACAAATCATTGAAACAATTGGTAACTTCATTCAAGAGAATTACAATAATACGATAACATAACAAAATTGTGGGATGCAGCAAAAGTCATTCTTAGTGGAAGTTTTATATCTCTGAATGCTTAAATGAATAAAATAGAGGAAAAATAGTTCAATAAAGTGGACATAAAACTTAAAAAGCTAGAAAAAAACAAATTGAAAATCTCCAAATAAACACTAAATTTGAAATACCAAAAACCAAAGGAGAAATTAATAAAACCAAAGGAGAAATTAATAAATTTAAAGAAAACTATAGAACTAATAAATAAACCTAAGAACTAGTTTTATGAAAAAAAAGTAAAATTGGCAAAACTTTAGTCAACTTGATAAAAAAAGAAGGAAGAAAATCAAATCACCAATATTAAAAATGGAAAAGTTGAATTTTTGTCCAATGAAAAGGAAATCAAAACAGTAATAAGGAAATTAAAAAAGTAGTAACTTCTCTCTCTCTCTCTCTCTCTCTCTCTCTCTTTCTCTCTCTCTCTCTCTTTCTCAATCTCTCTCTCATCTTTAATCTATGCCTATATGCTGGCTACTTCTTCCTAGCTACATGTATACTCATGTGTCTCAAATAATTTAAGACAAAACAAAACCAAAATTATTACTTTACCATACCTTTCTTGCTAGTTAATATTACCTTTTATTTCTCCTCGTCACTGGTTATACTTCTTGAAAAAGTCTTCTACACTTTGTGCCTTTATGCCTTCTAGTCTTATTCTCTTATAAACCTCCTCTAGGCTGATGTCATCATACAACTGATACTTTAAATCAGTCTTTATCCTTCCAAACATCTCTGTAGAATCTGATGAAGCTTATAACGTTATTTTATAGGATTCTATCTCCTTTCTAGGTTTTTATTACCATGACCATCTGTTCCCTGATTCTTCTATGTCACTGCCGTGTCATCTTATTTCTTAGCTTTTATACACTTGCTCTCTTTCATACACGGAGAAATATGAAAGCTAAGGTGATAATCAGGTCAAAATATAAATAAGGGCACAAAATCTAAAGGAGGAGGATGTGGGGATTATTTGAAGTAACATCTCATAAAGCATAAAATAATGAAGTGTCATGAAGAAATTAAAAGAAGGTTTAATAAGAGACCATAGTAAGCTAGGTCATTCCAAGATTAGGTATAAAGCTCAAAGAAAGCTAATGAAGAAAAATGGAAAAGATTTGTGAATATCTCTATTACTAAACTTTTCCCTCTATCAATGGTGTGAGAGTAGAGCTATCCCATTGAAATTCTCTCACACTCCTTCAAAGATTAGGAGAAAAAGCGATGACTAGACTGAAAGAAAGCAAAGATAGATAAAGACCAGGATTAGATAAGGTATGTATACAGGAGATGCACACTAAAGGTTATATGATTTTTTGTTGGTAATTCATAAGTTCATTAAGATATCTGAAAGAAAGGAAGATTAAAAAGGACTGGAAAAATCCTGCTTCATTATTAGTCAATAGTGAGCAAAAAGAATCTACTAGAGAGGTTAACCAAAACAAGAAGCAGGATGGTCACATAATGAGAATAATAACCATGGATATACAGATATGAGTATAGTTATGTTTAGTGCTTCTCATCAAAACATGCTCAGCCAATATTCTACCAAGCATATGGAAGCTTGAAGGAGGCCTTTTTTCAGGCATGCATGATGAGGTTACTGTTTATTCAAAGCATAAAATGCACAAAGTATTAACATTTAAAGGGTTATTGTGAGAAACAAATGAGAAAAGAGGTAAAAAGCAGTTCATAATTGTACAATACCTGATAAATGTATAGTCATTGAAAGCATAAAAACTAGAGAAAAGCCATTAATTCTCTGAAAAAGAAGAGATGTATAATAATTATGGGTGTATTAAAGTAAACAAAGCTAAAGTACCTTGTGACATCAGCCAATGAGCAGATAATTTTCTAATAGTGAACGAGAATGTGGGAGAGGATCATGTCTGAGAAACAGGTAAAGGGATTCCCTTTAGCAAAGAGTAGCGGAAACACTTCCATTAATATATGAGCAAAGAAATATAGATTGAGTAATGATACTGATACATTTTGAGTAGATGAAGAAAGATGATGAAGCCCCTTTCAAAGGGTTTCACTTGTGAGAGCAAAGTCTGGGTAATGTCTTAAGGAGAGAAGAAATTATTTTGAGTAGCTACAGCTGGGAATGAGTTAAGAAATTAATTAAATAGGAATGGAGTGCTAAACAGCAGTCAGGGCCTGAGTCTAAGCTTTACACTCCAACTACTCTGTGCAGAAATATTGTATTTTATATAAAATACTATGAAACTATTATGTGATTGAGATGAAGAAATATGATAATTCTCTCTCCTAAAGAATCCTGTAATTCCACTTGGGACTTATGTTGACAAAACAAAATATTTAATTTCAATAAAAGGCAGTACAGAAAGTGCCTAACAACATGTCTGATTGGGGGATCTTTCTTATACAGGAAAAAAAAATCCTGTAGGCATGCCATAGTAGAAAGAGCATTGGATTGGGATCACAAGATGTCCAAGTTCAGATTCTGCTTACTACAACTGATCACTTACAAGTCTCTGAACGTGTGTTTCTTCATTGCTTAAGTAGACACTTTAATACCTGTAGTGCCTACTCCTTGTTATGAGTTTCAAACCAGATAATATATACGTAAAGCATTAGCATAGGAAATTACCTTTACCATTGTAGTTTGACATCTGCTCTGCTACTCCTAGTGGTAAATCACTCCAGTGACTTGCCTGGGACACTAAGAGTTTAAATGACTTGCTCAAGAACACTCAGCCAATAATGAGCTAGAGGACAGTACTTCCTTGCTCCCAAGATGATTTTCTCTTCACTCCATTATGCTTTCTCTATAAGCATGTCAGCTATTATGATATGGTGGTCAAGGGTGGTCCCAGGAACTTGATTTAGATTTCCTTTGCCTTTTTTCATCCCTACAACCCTGATATTTTATGGCAGACTTTCCCCCTCTTTCACAGTCTCTATTTCCCCAAATGCCGAATTTTATCAGAAACGTTTTCAGTGGCCAGACAAAGGCATGGAAAAAAGTGAGAGACCTTTCAAGAAAAGGAAAACTGTTTTATTTTTGTTTTTGTCATAGTTCCTACTTGTCATCCTTTACATATCATTCTGCATGACACATTTAGAAATGGGGAGAAAGAAAGGGAGGAAAGAAAGAAAAGCACCAGCTCCACTACTTGGAGACCCTCCCTAGCATGCCTGTGCCCTTATCCACTCCTTAGTTGTCTCATTGGCAGAAGTAAGGAGGACAGTGGAGTTAAATGGGGACCTTGAAAGAAGAGACTAAGCAGCAATGATTTGAGTAGGGTTAGAAGAGATGACAGAGTAGAACAACTAAAGTGTTTTTTTTTTATTCTACAGTGTCAAAATTGAAAGGATGCTGATTAATTAGTCAAATTAAGGAAGCTACCATAATAAATTTTTCACCAAGAGGTCACAACTTGGGTAAGGTCTTTCTTGACTGACTGGCCCCTCTGTTCTCCTTAGGAAAATCATTTCAGTAGAACAGCAAAGAGTAGATTGTATATATTCTCAGATGGTGTCCTCATTTAGAGACACAGAGGCGAGAAGAAAGGATAATAGTGATGGAAGTGTATTTCCCCTCAATCAGATTTGCATTGAGGATGTATTTCATATCACTTACTCTGGGGGCAAGGAAAAGAAGCTCAACATAGGCAGGTAGGTAGTTCAAAGTATTGAGTATTGAATTTGGAATTAGCAAGACTCAAGTTCAAATTTTCCCTCAGATAAATTCCTAGCAGTGTTATCCTGGGCAGTTCTTTAATATTTATTTGCCTCTGTTTCCTAAACTTTTAAGTAGGGATAATAACATCACCTACCTTACAAGGTTATTGTGAAGATCCAACGGGGAAGATTTGTAAAGCACTTAGCAAGGGCCTGATACATAGTAGGTGCTATATAAGTGCTTATCTCTTCCTCTTCCTCCCCATTAACACTTTAATACAGATAGAGAATGAGGGGAACAGATTCAGTTATCCCATTGGCAGGAATAGAAGGCAGAAGGGAGAAATGTATTCTTCATATCTCTTTTTGGAACACTGAACCCATTGCTCATTAGAAATATTGTTCTGTAGATCAATGAGGTCCTCTAACTATTCCTTTATTATATTTGAGTGTCTAGCTAGCTATCTTTAGTTATATATGCAATAATTACATATTGAATGTACATTATATATGTGTGCAGAAAAGGTTTAAGGGAAAGGTCAGAGAATGAGACTTTTGGCATTGTGTTAGGGAACAAACCTGTCTAGAAAATAGTTGTAGGGAAAAAGGCAAGTGGGTGAAAACCAAAATGAAAATGAGAAAGCAACAGAGTGATTTTTAAGATACGATGGAGAGAAGCAGGTTTAAAAGAAAGGATAAGAACAGTGAAGAGGAAGGTTGAAGATGTTATTGAAGTAGCAAGATACTGAAGGAGAAGGGAATGGATAATGAATTGTATGGGATAATCTGAGAAAGGAGCATGGGCATCTATTATTCTGAAACTGGAAGCGAGGATGAAGGGATGAATATAAATACACAGCTCTATTGAGATATAAATGAGGAAAGATAAGGTAGCTCAAGCCTCTTTGTCTTCTTTATCTTTTTATTAACATCAGTGGAGACATGATTTCTTGAATAAGTGATGCATAAATCAATAAAAAATGTATTGCTTAATATATCCACAGTAGAATGTCATGGTGTTATCAGGTTCATCTAGTTCATTTGGCTTGCTTGTTCAAAAGAGATTTTAAAGCCACTGAGTCACTTTTCACAGTCACATATTTTTTAAAAATTATTTTGAACTTAAATACTAAAACTTAAATACATAATGAGAAAAGACAAAAAAGAAATACATAAACTTAAATAAAAAATAAGAAAAAAAATAAAAGCATTGCCATATGCACAGCACATCATGGGAGGATTCAAAATACAAAACAATAATTTTCCATTTCAAAAAAGCCTATTTAATAAATACTAAGCATTGTGTTCTGAGATATCCATTTTTCTTTGCTTCCTTATGATTTCTTTTGTTCTTTGCTGTCCATTTTTTACTTTGTTCTTTACCCACCATTCCTCTCCTCCTTCCCTCTCCCTCAAGAAGGCTAAAAATAAGTGTAGATGCACACGTATGTGTGTATGCATGTATACTCATTTAAAAATATAAATACATATATACAAATGTACATGCATAAATACACTTATGTATACATAGATATACTTAGATATCTATAATCATACTCATATTTAGACATATATATTCATATGTATCTACATAAGACAATAGTAAGTTTGTTTGTCCTCTATCTGAAGGTGGATAATGTCTTCTTCTTAAATACAAGTCTTTCCATATTTTTCTAATTTCACAAACTAATTGTTTCATATACAACTCTCATTTGTATAAGATAATTAGTCATTTTTACAGTGTCTTAAATGATTTACTTTTTGTACCACATCGTGTTCTGATCTATCTCAATCTTTCTTTCAAACTACCCAATTTCTAATAACAATTTTATATATATATATATATTTGCTTTTTACATTTCCTCCTATGAAAAGTAAAAAAAAAAGGTCTATCCTTATTGAGTCCCTTGTAATTAATCTTTGATGTTTACCTTATATTTTTCTTGGATCTTATATGTCAAATTTTCTATTGCTTTTAGAACCTTTTACAACAAAGTTCTGAAAGTCTGGCAATTTATTCAATGTTCTTTTTTTCATTCAGAATTATGCTTAACTTCGCTGTGAATGGTATTGTTGACTGCAACCCCAATTCTTTTACTTTTCTACATATTATGTTCCAAGATGTGTGGTCTTTTAGTGTGGCTTCTGCTATGTCTTCTATAATTCTAATTGTGGCTCTGCCATATTTGAATTGTTTTATTTCTTGCTTCTCCTAATAATTCCTCCGTGAGCTTGGGGTTTCAGAATTTAGTTATAATATTCCTATAGGTTTTCCTCATAGGATCTCTTTCAAGTGGTAATTGGTTGATTTTTTTCTATCTTTACTTTCCTTTCTTGTACTAACATATAAGAACAATTCTCTTTAATTATGTCTTATGTTATTGGATAATGATTCTTGTTTGATCACAGATTTTAGGTAGTTCATTATTGTTTTCATTTCCTTCTTCAACTGTTCTCTAGATCAACTATTTTTTCCTGTCAGGTATTTCATATCTCGTCTAATTTTTCATACTTTATATTTTGGTTTTTTTTCTTCTTGGTCTCATAACTTTTCTGACTTCCCCTTATCCAATTCTAATTTTAAAGTAATCATTGTCTTCCTTATGATTCTGAATATCCTTTTATAATTAATTGACTTTCTATTCACAATCTTCATGTTTTTCTTGGATTGTTCTTATTAATTTTTTTCTGAATACCTCTCATTCAATTTTAAAAGTCTTTTTAAAGTTCTTCTATGAATTCTTTTTGGGTAGGTGACATATGATATTACTTTTGGGGTTAGGAGATACTTTTTGGCCTCATTCTCTTCCTTTGAAGATGAATCCCAGCCCTCTCTATTCCATAGTAACTTTCTATGATGCAGTGTAATGGTAATCAATTTGTTGGATATTTAGAGCTAAGTGGACAGGATAATTAGGGCTAAGTAGATCAGATACTTAGGGCTAAGTAGTACCTGGTAACTTAGGTCTAAGTATACAACTCTGTCCATTGGTGAAAAGATGTGAACTCCCTTGTTGACTTGGATGAAGGCTATTGGCTGAGACACTCCCCTGTTGACTTGGGAGAAGGCCAGTGCTTATAAGGAAGAATTTTAGAGAGGCAAGACAGATTTTGGATTTGGCTCCTCAGTGAAGCTGACTGAAGACATGAACAAGATGGGACTTTGTTTGTTTGCCTTGAGTTCCAGGCAAGAGAAATCCTGAAGGATTTGAGGTGTGCTGAACCCTGTGAACTTCAGTGTGTGCCGGGGATCACCCTGAGGACTGGACAAGGACCTGGGAACTGTTCATCTCTGAAGACTGTATGAGAGCCTGGCAGCTTTCAGCTCCTGAATCTAGGTGATTGTCTGGCAGATTCAGGAGGGAGCAGGGACCAGGGAAGAGGATCCAGGGAATCAGAGAGACCACCCAGAGTCAAAATGAAGAAAAGGCCTCCCCTTGGACTAAGCTGATGTTTGCTCAGGGCAAGGACCTGGGAG
>JAQQSW010004010.1:0-14545 GCA_028646575.1 Pseudocheirus occidentalis
GGTTTTAATCCCAGCTCTCTTGCTCTCAGGAATATCATATTCCAGGCCCTTCTATCCCTCAGTGTAGAAGCTGCCAGATCCAGGGTTATCCTGATAGTGCTTCTGCAGTATTCAAATGGTTTTTTCTTGGCAGCCTGTAATAGCCAGAGCTTTTAGTGTGGTGCTGCACCCCACCTCTCAGCCTCGGCTCACTGAAAGAGCACCCCAGGATCACCACTCAAGACCACAATCCAGATCCAGGCCACTCAACGCAAGAGCCCTTGGCCCTGATGGATCAAGTCAGCCCCCCTGCTATCTGCAGGCCGAGGGCTCTGAAGCAGCACAGTGGGGGCCGCTGCGGCTCTCAGCTGTTGCTGCTGCTACAGCCACCTCCCACTGGTTCTTTGCCCTGTGAGCAGTTTTGCTGGACACGCTCTTCTCCTCCCCAGTTAGCAAAATCCACTGACCTTTCTCTTAGCCTTTTTTTTCTTCTGGCCTGATAGATGTTGTAACTATGCCTCCAGTGCAGCCAATCTGCTCTCCTATAGCCACTGCTCCCCGCCCGATGCCCCAGGGCTTGACCTGGCTGGGGTTTCAGCCGCGGGTCCCAGACAGCTGAGAAGAGCCCCACCTGCTGCGCTACCTGTAGCAACAGATGTTGTTTGTCTTTTGGAGAGTGTGGGCGCTTGAAAATCTGTTTAGCGTCCCATTTTATGAGTTTTTTAGCGTGTTTGTGTGGGAGCTGTGGTGCTTTGCTGCTTCTATGGCACCATCTTGGCTCCGCCCCCCGCATAACTAAATTTAGAGAATTCTTTCATATGGTTATTAACAGCTTACAATTCATTTGATAGTTGTTAATTTTATACATATATATGTAATATGTATGTGTGTATATACATACATACAATGCATGTATGAAAACACATGAATTAGTAGTGGAATTGTGAATTGGTACAGCCCTTTTTAGAATTATGCAAAGGTAGCAAAATAACCATAACATTTCACCCAGGGATTCTGCTACTATGTATGTCCTCCAAGGAGGTTATTAATAAAAAGAACCCCCTCCCCCCAATAAAGAAAATAATTTGCAGTTTTATAATGGCAAACGACAGTAAACAAAATAGATGCCTAGCCTTTGGAAAATGTCTGACCACTTGTGGTGCATAAACATAACTGAATTTTCCTTCAGAATATGAAGCATTGTATAGTATAGTTGCTAATGACTAGACTTGAAGACAGGTTGATCTGATTTTAATATTGCTCAGATAGAGATTCTGGAACAAAGGCTGGTGATATAGAAACCAAGATATTAATAAAAAAAAATTTAAACTTCTTACATATCGTATGTACAGTTTATTGACTTTTCTAAAGAATCAAAATTGATTTTCCAAATATTTCAATGGGAAAAAGGATTCTTATGGTTTTCTCTTCCTGAAGGTTTTCCAATAGTACTTATTTATATTCTGTCATTTTTTTCATCTGATAGCTATTAAATGGTGTTTCAGGACAGTTCTTTTTATTATCCTCAGTTTATATAAGAGAAACTGAAGTTCATCATCATTATTATTCTCCTGTTTGGTAGTTCTGTGAATTATTTTTATGTAAATTTTTATGTGTTTTCTTGTTTACATCATTCATTTCCATGGGATTTTTGAGTTACACATTTTTTCTCTGACTTTCCCCAGCCCCCAACCCCAAAACAGCGATCCCAATGTAAAGCCCTTCCCCTGTTCTGCTCTCTTTTGTGTCCTCCTCCAACAACCCTCTAACTTTCTGGTAGGGCAGGGAGGGTCTCCCTTTCCCAGCCCTGGTATATCTGAATTCCTAGTTGCATGTATGGCAGAGCTTTAACTTCTAGATTCTTTTGGTTCCCCACTGGAAGGACAAGCAATTCAATATAGGCTGTGCATGAGTGATTACACAGGACATCTTCACGGTGCACATATTGTGACAGTCTGATTATATGTCCCTCCATCTTATCTTGCCCCCTCCTTGTTCTGTTCTCTACCCTGTCCGTGTAACTTTATTGAAGTGTGTGCTTCCAGCAACCCTCCCCCAGACTCTGCCCATCCCTCCATCATCCTGCCTCTCATCCCCATTCCCCCTACTCTCCTGTGTGGCATCATACCCAGTTTAGAGTTTATATCATTCCTTTCCTAAGCCAAATTCAATGAGAGTAATTGAAAGTAAAGATGTAACAGTTATCCCTTGCCTCTTCTATATGGGATGATGAACCCCATTTTGTCTCTCCCTGTCTCCTCTCATTCTAGTCCTCTCCCACATCAGGATTTCACTTTTTAAAATATCATTTCTTCATATTCAGTGGATACCCTCTATGTCCACATATACACACATGCTCAGATATGTATTCATATGCATATATACCCTCATATATAGACATGGGCAAGTATACAATTATATATATATATATTATATACATATAATGTGTAAGTATACACATATTATATACATGTGTGTATACACATATTTGTATTCCTTTCACTATCCTCATACTAAGTTTCATTAAGTTACTATTATCGTTTTTTCCATATTGTCATGTAAATAGTTCAACTTTGATAAGTTCCTTATGATTTCTTTCCCATGTTTACCTTCTCATGCTTCTTGTGTTTTATTGTCACATTTTCTGTTCAGTTCTGGTGTTTTGAGCAAGAACGCTTGAAAGTCCTCCACCTCATTGAATGACCATATTTTCCTCTCGAATATTATACTCAATTTTGCTGGGTAGTTGATTCTTGGTTTTAATCCCAGCTCCCGTAATCTTCAAAATATCATATTCCAGGCCCTTTGACCCCTCAATGTAGAAGCTTCCAGATCTGGTTTATCCTAATTAGGTTTCCACAATATTCAAATTATTTTCTCCTGGCAGCCTGTAATATTTTCTCCTTTAACTGGGGATTCTGGAACCTGGCAATAACATTTCTAGGAGTTTTCTTTCAGGGATACTTGTCAAGAGGTGATTGGTGAATTCTTTCAAGCTCTATTTTGCCCTCTGAATCTATTGCCTACCTGGCAATAGATTGCCCTTGCCTTGAATTCAGCCCTTGCCCTGAATCAGGGTAATTTACCTTGAGAATTTCTTGAAGAATGCTTTCCAAGTTCTTTTTGATTATAGCTTTCAGGTAGACCAATAATTTTCACATTGTCTCTCCTGGATCTATTTTCCAAGTCAGTGGTTTTTTTCAAGGAGATATTTCACATGGCTTTCTATTTTTTCATTTCTTTGTAACTGTTTAATAGTATCTTGGTTTCTCATAAAGTCATTAGCTTTCACCTGGCTCCACTATATTTCTGAAGAAATTATTCCTTTCAGAATGCTTTTGACATTCTTTTACTATCTGGCAAATTCAATTTTGAAGGCATTCTTCTCCTCATTGGCTTTCTGGGCCTCTTTTGCCATTTTAGTTAATTTATTTTTTAAGGTAGTGTTTCCTTCAGTCAGGTTTTGACTCTCTTTCCCTGCTTTTCTCACATGATTCTTATTTCTCTTCCCAATTTTTCCTCCCCTTCTCTTATTTGTTTTTCAAAGTCTTTTTTAAGTTGATCTATAGCTTGTAGGCAATCTTCATGTTTCTTGGAAGCTTTTGGCGTGGGAGTTCTGACTGTGTTGTCTTCCTCCCATTCCATACTTTTATCCTTTTATCTGCAAAAAAGGACTCTAGAGTTTTATTGCTGTTCTTATTTTGCTTCCTTTTCCTCATGTTGGACAGTCCATTAATTGCTTCATTTTTTTATCTCTGTGAAACTCTGCTTCCAGCAGGGAAAGCACTGTCCCAAATTGCTGGAGTTTTCACAGCTGCTGGTGCTATTTAGGGGGTGATGCAGACCCCACCTGCTTTGGCTTACTGAAAGTGCACCCCAGGACCACCACCCAAGACCACAATCCAGATCCAGGCCGCTCAACACAAGAGCTCTTGGCCCTGATCAATCATCTCAGCCCGCCTGCAACTGGCAGCCCAGGAGCTCTGAAGCAGCTCAGTGGAGTCAGTTGCTGTTTTCAGCAGATCCTGTGGCTTCCCCACTGCTTCTTTGCCCTGGGGGAAGATTGGCCAAACTGCTTTTCGTCCTCCAAATTTAGCTTGAAAGCTTGAATTCCAGTGACTTTTCTCTAAGCCTTATTTTTCCAGGCTTGATAAATGTGGAGATTGCTCCAAGTGCTGCAGATCTGCTCTCTGGTAGACTCAAGCTGCAGCTAGGCTCCTCCTGACCACCCTGGGGCCTGGCCGCGTTTCTGGTTTCAGGCTGGGCTGGCCTTGACTCCCAGCCTGCCACAATGAGCCCCTCCTGCCAAGCTGTCTTCAGCAAGAGATGTGTTTTCTGTACTTTTGTGAGTTTGGGAGCCCTAAAATTTGTTTAGGGTCATATTTTATGGGTGTTTAGGGCGGCCGTGTGGGAGCTGAGAAACTTTGCTGCTTCTATGCTGCCATCTTGGCTCTGCCCCCCTCAGGCCAATTTTAATTTGTATTTCCCTAACTAAATAGTGGTATGAATAATTTTTTATGGCTACTCTTTGATTATAATCTTGCCTTGGAGTAGTACCCATTTATAGTATTTTTGTCTTGGTGAAGGTTTGTCATTCTTATATATTGTAATTTAATTCTTTAAAATACAGAATATGACCTTTATTAGAGAAAACTGTTGAAAATATCTTCAGGTAACTTTCCCTTCAAATATTAATTACATAGATTTTAACTACTGTTTTTTCAATTTTATGAATTCAAATTGGTCCATTTTATTTACTTTTTTTTAAGGATCTCTGTATTCTTCTCTGGTCAAGACATCTCCACCTCTCCATAGTTTTGAAACATAATATCTTTCTTAATCCTGTATTTTTAATGAACTTTTATACTGATCTAAGTCACATATTCTCTTACATCTTATTATGGCATATGACATAAATATTTGATCTAAATCTAATATCTGCATTATTGCTTTCCATATTTTCCAGATTTTAAAATAATGAGCTCTTATTAATGTAGTAGATGCCTTCTGATTTATCAAACACTATGCCACTATATTTGTTTGCTTCTACTGTTATATAGAAAATCTATTTCACTGACTATACTCTACTTGTTTTAAACCAGTACCAAATATGTTTGATCATCACTGCTTTGTAGTACAGTCTGACAGATAACACTGTTAGGTCTCTGCCATTTCTACTTTTTTTTCCATTTTCCTTGGCAATCTCAACCATTTTTCCTCTAATAAATTTTTGTTTTATTTTCTATCTCTCAAAAGTGATTGCATGGAAATTTCACTGCTAAGTCATTGAATGAGTAAATTAATTTGATAGGTACTATCATTTTATTATTTGGTCATAGCTTAACCATAATTAATTACCTATTTACCTGGTTGCATATATTTCTGTAAAAGACATTTTATGGTTCTAATCATGGAATTCTTGAGTGTCTTTGTAGCTAGATTCAAATATTTTACACATTATGTGGCTATGTTGAAAAAAATTTCTTTTTTTATCTCTTCCTGATTGATTTTGTTGGTAATATACTGCAAGTCTGATCATTTATAAGGGTTTATCTTATACCCCACTGCTTTGCTTAAGTTATCACTTATTTCAATGAGTAATGTTTTCTGGTTTACTCTTTGAGTTTTTTTAATAGACCATTGCATCATCCACAAAATTAATAAATTTATATTCTCTCTGCCTATGCTTATTCCAATTTCCCCCATTTTCTAACCATTACATTTCTAGGGCTTTTTAAAGTAGTATTATTTTTTTAAAAAACATCCTTCCTTTACACCTAATCTCATTGTAAATACCTCTATTATATGCTGAATGTATACAATATTTGTATTGTATATTGGTACATATTTTACCGCATAATTATCAGATTTGATGCCAATATTTTTTGCAAAAAAGTGGGGTACAATCATTATTAAGCTTTTTAAAAATGCCTATATTACTTTAAATATTTTATTATTAATCTGTATCACTGGAAGATGAACTGAACAATTTAACTAGCATGGGAAGATGCAAGTCTTACCATATCATATGACTTACTCATGGCAGCTTTGTCTGCCCATCCATGCCCCTTGAGCCTATGATTTGAAATTGGGTTCAGCAACAATACCATTAGCACTGTAGCACTCTAATAAAACCAAGCAAGTTGACTTTTAGAAATATACGGAAAATTTGTGTGCACTGAGAATTTTAGGTTCATGCAATGTGGGAGAGATAAATGTGTATCCATATCCCACTAGTGAATATATTGTTGCTCTGTTTATCTTTTAAGCAGGATGAAAGGTTACAAGCTAATTTTTAGACTGAAAAAGCAGGGTGTAACAATTATGTGACAGTGACAAATATGCAGTAAAATATGATGTCATTTAAAATATTAATGAAAAGATCATTTAACTCTATTAATTTTAGTATTTTCAACAAAAATGACTGCTGCATTTTGTTACAAAGGGTTTTTGGAATCTATTGATATAATTATGTGCTTTATCTAATCTTAATATAGTATATTATGTTCATGGTTTTCCTATTATCCTGCCAAACTTACATTACTGGTATAAATTCTATATTTCTATACATTATAATATAAGCCATGTGTTGCTGAAACCACTGGGATAATATTTTAAAATCACTTTTCACTAAATATATTGGTCTACATTTTGTTGTATCCAGGCTATATTTGAATATCAGAGATTTTTCAGGAACTCTTTATTTTCCTGTTTTCAACAAATAATCTCTTTTTGTAATATTGAAATCTTTTTTGTTCTGTGTTATACAGAATCCACTTGTAACTCCATGTGGTTTGGGGATTTTCTCCTTTGGAAGTTCACTTATGACTTATTTAATTCCTTTTTTTCTAATATCGGATTATTAAAATCCTATTTAATGTTCAGATTAGCCAGGCAACAAATAAAGATTTTATCAAGCACTTGCTATGGACTAAGCACTGTTGTAAAGTCTGGGAAAGCATATACAAATAGGAGAACAATACCTGCCCTCAATGTGTAAGGTAACATATACAAGTGTATGAAATGTCAAAGGAAAAGTAGAAACTGCAGGAGCTAAGTGTATTTTCAATTTGTGAATTCTACAGCTGGGGCTACATGGTTTCAAATTATAACTTTATTTGATTTTTTTTGTGATTTTTCCCTTTTCAATTTTGATAGTAACAATTTGCATTTCCTATCCCTTTTTAAATCAGAATAGGAAAACATTTATCGATTATTAATAAATTCAATTTTTGTTTTAATATTTCTTTGAATTTTTTCTTATTTCCTTAGGATTGCCTTTTTCTATATTTACTTATTTTGTACTAAATTAATCAATAATTTCTCTCATTGACGAAAATGTTTAGAGATGACAACTTTTCTTGCACCCAAAAAAGGTTTAATATGTACTGTAATTGTTGTCATTTAACTTAATTTTCTATTATTTTATTTCAATTTAATCTTCATTAAATATATATATTAAATTTAAATTGATTTAAATAATTTTCTTAAATTAAATATAATTTTATTGTGTTGTGGTTGGGAATGATCTGTTTAATACCTCCTCATTTGTTTAGATTTTTATAGTTGTATATGGTCAATTTTTGTCACTGTTCCAGGTATAGTTGCTTATTACACATATACACACATGCGCACATACACACTCATACACACACCTCTATAGTAACCACTAGAGAGCTGTCAGAACTTTTCCTAGAATTCTCTTTAGGTCCTTATCTTTTCAGTGGTAATTGTTTCCCTTTATATCTGAGAGAACTTTAAGATCTCATAATATGTTAGTTTTTCTATTATTGTAAATTGATTACTATTTCCTTTAAATATTTAATGCTATTGATATAGTTTATTGTCAATAGTGCTTTTACATATAGTGCCTTTATTCTTTCATCTCATGATCATGTCTATTTTTACTGTTGCCTTTTTTGATGACATGATCGATACCCCAGCCGATATTCTAGTTTACTTGAAGTATAATAGATTTTTTCAATCCTTTATTTTAAATATTTTTTTTCTTTTAAACAAAATATTGTTGGACTATGTTTTTGTCGTGGTAGTTTAGTCTTTCTGTTATGTCCAACTCTTTGTGACCCCATCAACCACAGCATGCCAGACTCTTCTACCCTCTACTATCTCTTCAAGTATGTAAAAGTTCATGTGTATTGTTTCCACAACACTGTCTGTTTGATCCATTGTCATATCATTTCCCTTCAATCTTTCCTAGGATCAGGATCTTTTCCAATGAGTCCTGCCTTCTCATCATGTGGAGAAAGTAGCTGTTTTGGTTTCAGTATTTGACCGTTCAATGAATAGCATGAATTCATTTATTTAAGTATTGGCTAATTTGATCTCCTTGCTGTCTAAGGGCTATCAAATCTTCTCCAGTACCATAATTCAAAAGTGTCAATTCTGCAGCACTTAGCTTTCCCTATAGTCCAAAACTCATGGCCATATATTGCTACTAGAAAAAACATAGCTTTTAATATCAGAATCTTTGTTGATAAGATGATGTCACTGCCTTTTAGTAGGCTGTTTAAATATGCAATAGATGGACAATTTTATAGATGCAGTTATTTTGCAAACTTCCATTTTGGGGGTTAGTTGATGGTAATCAAATTAATAATTATGACTATTGTGTATTGCCTTCCTTACTATCATTTTAGTTTTTTTTTTTCCCTCTCTTCATCTCCCATTACCTTCATTTTAATGAAGATGGAAATCTGTGTTAAACACTTGTGGATTAGTCACAGATTGTAGGTCTAGACTCTTTTTTTTACTTTTTCACCTCTCTTATACTTTATCCTCCAAAGAATCCTTTTACTAATGACCAATTTTTTTCCTGATTATACTTTCTCTATTTTCTCCCTCCCAATTCTCCTGTTCTCATTTTATTTCCCATTGAATTAAATATATGTCTACATCATACTCTGTATGTGCATTTATGAGTTTATGTATTTAACCCTTCATCCAATGCAAAGAAAAGTGAAGCTAAAATAAAATCTACTCTTATTGTCTGCTCTATATTGGTATAGTCTTCTCATTCATCTGTGACCAAATTAAAAATAGAAAGTATCCAGTGCTCACTGCCAAAAGAAATCTCAAATGAGGATTACAAAATGAATAATAGAAAGCTGTGGTCAAAGTCCAGAGCTTTCAGATAAAAGAAAAAAAGTACTACAAATGAGAAGAAACAGGAGTTTAAGTACCAAGGAACCAGAGTTGGGACAAGAAGAATATCAGCTACCACTGGAAATGAGGAAAGCTTGAAATACAATATTTCAAAAGATGAAAGTGTTATATCGTTAATGAATTTACTTAGTAAAAACTGAATACAATGTTACTGGGGAAAAAGAACCTTAAAGGAAATAGACAATATCAAAGCATGCCTGAAGAAGGGACAGAAGTTAAATTAACTGAATTTTATTACAAGTATTTTATTACAAGTAAGTACAAGTATTAAGAGAAACATAAAATGGTAAATAAATTTGAGGATTTGGAAGAAAAAAGGTAGTATTCTCTTAAGTATTTATACTCTAGTAGGGGAGATGAAACAAAAGATCTCTCAGAAGTTTAATGTCTTTATAAGTCATAGAAAAAAGAAATGCTATACAAGGCAGAGAAATAGGTTTGTTGCATGTTGATGGTGTTAAAAAAAACAATCAGGGCACCTAGGTTGCACAGTGAATAGAGCACCTGACCTAATATCAGGAGTACCTGACTTCAAATTTGACCTCAGACACTTGACACTTGACACTTACTAGCTATGTGACCTAGGGCAAGTCATTTAAGCCCAATTGCATTGCCTTCCCCATGCCAAAAATGAAATGAAAATATGAGGAAAAAGGAATATACTAGGGGAAAAAAGATAAAGGACTAAGGTAGAACTTATTACCTAAAATCATAGCATGATGTGTGATAAGTCAAGGTATTTTTATAAGTCTACTTTTGACCAATTTTGTATTCATATTTCTTTATAGGACATTTATGTAGTTGTTAAAAAGATCATGAGCCTGTAGTTGGGGAAAACTGAGTTCAAAATTCATCCTTAGATAATATATTAGCTGTGTGACCCTGGGCAAGTTACTTAACCACTATTTGCCTCAGTATCCTCATCTGCAAAATGTAGATAATAATTATAATTACTTTCCAGAACTGTTGAAAGGATCAAATGAGATAAGATAATAAACGTAAAGTGCTGTAATGGTAATTACACATTTTTTTGTAATGAAAAGTAAGCAGGTACTTAGCACCTTGTTTTAAGTTAAGCAAAGGTAGCAGGTATTTAGCAGTTAGTAATTGATCAAGCCACTGTTGGGGAAACAGAAGGTATGAACTCTTGTCTCCTGTTACTAAAGTAACAGGAAACGGTTGGCTAAAACAAGAAAATAATTCTGTGTGTATATAAGAAAAGCCCCAGAGAGGCACAGTCAGAATTTCCTGAGAACTTGTGGTGGCAGAGCGTCTTCTGAACAGGAGCCTAGCAGGCCAGGAGCCCAGGAGTCCAGGAACCCACCTAACAAAGAAGCCTAGGAACACAGAAGAAGACTGAGGAAGCAGAAGACTTGAGGAAGTATGATTAGGATGCTGAGACTTTGTTTGTTTGTTGCTTGGTTGAGCCTTGTATTCTAAGGAACAGAAATAGTGAAGGATTTGAGATGGACTGGACCCTGTGAACTCCAGTATGGAGCAGAACCTACCTGGAGAGCTGGACAAGGAACTGGAAACTGTCTGCCATTGAACCCAGGTAAATCCAGCTTGGTGAATCCAGGTGGAATCTGGGACCATGCAAGGGAATCCAGGGAATTTGAGAACCAGCCTAAGTCAAGATGAAGAAAAGACCTCTCCTTGGGTATTGAATGCTGTGATGATTAACATGGTCTACTAGTGACCTACGGGTGGAGAGTGGGGTTGTATATTTTCTAATGATAGGACTTAGTGATTGATTATACTTGGTTATTGATTGCTAAATAAATTACTGAGTTAACCTAGTAGTCCCATGAGTGGAAGACTGACTACTGTATTCTGAGATAACTGAATGACTGTGTAAGGAGGCAAACCTCCTTAGGGATACCAGATGATTGTTCTTTGTTCAAAGCTATTGTGAACACTTTGGTGAAAACTATGTGGCCATTTTATGATAAGCTGTTATGAACACTTTATTGTGATTTTATGTGATAAGTTGTAATATTGTAGATACTGTACCTTGGTTTTCTGAAAATATTTTGCTTGATTTTTTTATGGAATAAATATAATGTTCACTATACTGTGTAATCAAAACCTTAAAAGCTGTTCATAGTAGCATTCTTTTGGAAAGCTGTTTGTTTATTCCAATAAAAAATGTCAAATTTTGTATTAAAATCTGGTTTTTTCCTCAAGAATACTTGAAAATCCTCTACCTCACTGAATGACCATATTTTCCCCTGGAACATTATACTCAATTTTGCTGGGTAGGTGATTCTTGGTTTTAATCCTAGCTCCCTTGATCTCTGGAATATCGTATTCCAGGCCCTTTGATCCCTTAATTTAGAAGCTGCTAGATCAATGATTTTCAACCTGTGGGTCACAACACCTTTGGGGGTCGAATGATTCTTTCACAGGAGTGATGCCTAACACCATCAGAAAACACATATGTCCTGATGGTCTTAGGAACTGAAACACTGCTCCTCTATCCACTTCCAGGCAGGTCTGCCTACATGCAGATACACCCACATACAAGTATTAAAGAGTCGTGGCATTAGGAAGGTTGAGAAACACTGTGCTAGATACTGGGTTATCCTGATTGTGTTTCCACAGTATTCAAATTGTTTCTTCTTGGAAGCTTGTAATATTTTCTGCTTGATCTGCGAACTCCAGAACCTAGCTATGACATTCCTCAGAGTTGTGTTTTTCAAGAGGTGATAGGTGAATTCTTTCAAGTTCTATTTTACCTTCTTGTTCTAAAATAGCAGGGCAATTTTCCTTGAGAATTTCTTGAAGGATGCTTTCTAGGTTCTTTTTTTGACCATGGCTTTCAAGTAGTCCAATAATTTTAAAATTGTTTCTCATGGATCTTTTTTTTTTCCAGGACAGTGGTTTTTTCAATGAGATATTTCACATTGCCTTTTATTTTTTTTCATTTGTTTAGATCCATTTAATAGTAACTTGATTTCTCATAAAGTCATTTGCTTCTATTTGCTCCGCTCTAATTCTGAAGGAATTATTATCTTCAGCGAGCTTTTGAGGATCTTTTTCCAACAGGGAAATTTGACTTTTTAAGGTGTTCTTCTCCTCATTGGCTTTTTGGGCCTCTTTTGCATTTGAGTTAATCTTTTTAAAGTGTTATTTTTCTTTAGTCAGGTTGTTGACTTTCTTTCCATGATTTTCTTGCATCATCCTTATTTCTCTTCCAATATTTTCTTCCACTTTCTCTTGTTTTGCAAAATCCTTCCTAAGCTCGTCTATTGCTTGTAAGCAGTTTACATATTTCTTGGAAGCTTTTGGTATGGGAGTTCTGACTGTGTTGTCTACCTTCTACTCCATGCTTTCATCCTTTTGTCACCAAAAAAGGAATCTAAAGTTGGATTTCTGAGCTTGGTTGGCTTCCTTTGTCTGCTCATCATGCCAGTCAATTAAGTTGATTTTTGAGCCACAGTAGAACTCTGCTTCCCGGGGGACAGCTTTGTCCCAGATTGCTGGGGTTTTCACAGCAGCCGGAGCTATTAGGAGGCTGCCGTCTCTGCATCCCTCACCAGCTTTGGCTCACTAGTCACAAACCTCACGACCACCACCCAAGACCATGATTCTGATCCAGGTAGGTTAAGGCAATAGCACTTATCCTCTGAATGATCACTTGGCCCCGCTGCAATCTGCAGATCGTGAGCTCTGAAGCAGCCATGTGGAGGTGACTGCAGGGCTGCCACTTCTGCTGCTTTCTTGCCCTAGGGGCAATCAACCATTCCTGCTTCTCTCCCCCAAATTTAGCCAAATTCCACTGACCTTTCACTTTGTCCTTGGTTCTTATGCGCTGATAATTCTGGAAACTGCCACAGCTGCCGGTGATCCACTTTCCCAAGTGCTCGAGCCACACCTTGTCCTGGCTGCTCCCAGGGCCAATCCATGGTTTCAGTCCTGGCTGGTTTCAGCCCCCAGCTCTCTGTGATGAGCCTTTCCTGTCCACCTGCTGTGCTGCCTTTAGTAGGAGGTGTGTTTTCTGTAATTTTGTGGTTCTGGAGCCCCACAATTTGTTTAGAGTCATATTTTATAGGTATTTGAGGTGGTTATGGGGAGGAGGGTGCTGCAGAGTTCTCCTGCTTCTACAACAGGATCTTGACTCCATACCCATCTCCATGCAGTTCTTGCTCCATATTGAAGCTCATAGTGCCTCATCTACCTCAAGTCCTTTACAGTTTCTCTTCATGGGAACACAAAGCTTAACTAAGCCAAAATAACACTCACACACATTGCCAGCATCCTCATCAATTTACTTTCTGCCTATGAAATCAACATAGACCCAAAGTAGAAAGACAAAGTATCGGCACCACAATCATACTTCCTCAGTCTTTGGGAGCTCCCAGAAGAAGTTGGTAGCTCCTCATCCTGGTTCTCAGAAGCTCTCAGCAGAAGCTCCTGGGAGAAAGGTCTCAGCAGAAGCTCCATCTGGCTCTCAGAAGAAACTCTACCACCATAAGCTTGCTTCTCAAAATCAAAATCACTTTCTACAGCCTGGGTCTCCCCTCCTCAGCCTCCAAGCTGCTTGTTCCAAGAAGTTCTTATGCTCCAGCTTTTGGTTTCCCTTATATAAAGTATTAGCTCCTCTCCATTCCAGCCCCCTCCTGTTATATCAAGAAGTCCATCCCACTGTGGGATTCACAAGTTCTGGGTCTTAATACCTTACTAGAAACTAAGTGCTAAGGACCTGTTAGCTTGCCAATACAAGGGGATATTCAAATTCCATTACAATTATAATGGGCTATGAAAAGCAGTATTATTTGTAATTCTAACGTATCAGGGGATCTTTTTAGGTAAGGCCAGAGAGTTCAGATCAGGAGAGTAGTTATTGTACCTCTCCCAAGATAACACAACCTTGAATGCTTCAAAAATTTCCCAACTCTTCAAATTAGCTTTGAAAACACAGTGTGTAGGGGGGGTGGAGCCAAGATGGCAGCATAGAAGCAGCAAAGCACAGTAGCTCCCACACAAACACGCTAAAAACTCATAAAATGGGACTCTAAACAGATTTTCAAGCTCCAAAACTCTCCATATATGTATACCTATTCATATGTCTATATAGGAGGGTATATATGTGTATGTAAGTGTATGAATACATATCTGAGCATGGGTATATATGTGTACATATAGGTTCCAGGATGAATTAATTAGGAAGAGATGATACTTCAAAAGGTGAAATTTTGAAGTGGGAGAGGACTTGAATGAGAGGAGACAGGGAGAAACAAAATGGGGTTAATCATCCTATAAAAAGGAGACAAGGAATAACTGTTACAACTTTACTTTCATTTACTCTCATTTAATTTGCTTTAGGGAAGGAATGACATAAACTCTAAAATGAGTATCTTGCCACACAGGAGAATAGGGG
>JAQQSW010004012.1:0-14544 GCA_028646575.1 Pseudocheirus occidentalis
CCCCCCCCAGCTTTGGCTTGCTGAGAGCACACCCCAGGACCACCACCCAAGACTGCGATCCAGATCCAGGCCGCTCAATGCTAGAGCACTTGGCCCTGATCAATCGTCTCAGCCTCCCTGTGGAGTATGCAGGCCAGAGCCTCTGAAGCAGCCCAGTGTGGGCAATTGCAGGTTACAGCAGATCTTGTCCTTCTGCCACTGCTTCCTTGGCCTTGGGGCAGATTGGCCGAACTGCTTTTCCTCCCCCCAAATTAGCTTGAAAGCTTCACTTTCACTGACGTTTCTCTAATCCTCATTGTTCCTGACTTGATAGATGTGGAGATCGCTCCAGGTGCGGTAGATCTTCTCCCTGGGGTAGCCTCATACTGCGGCTTGGGAGGCTTGGCTCCTCCCTACAACTCTGGGGCCTGGCCGTGGTTTTGGTTTTGGGCTGGGCTGGCCTCAACTCCAAGCCTGCTGTGATGAGCCCCTCTGGCCAAGCTGCCTTCAGAGAGAGATGTGTTTTCTGTATTTTTGTGAGTTTGGAAGCCCTCAAGTTTGTTTAGAGTTGTATTTTATGTGCATTTAGGGTGGCTGTGTGGGAGCTGTGGAAATTTGCTGCTTCTAAGCCACCATCTTGGCTCCACCCAGGCTAAGTACCTCTTGAGAGAGGCAGAAGGTACCAACTCTGTCTCCTGTGTGAACAAAGGGTGTGGATTCTGTATCCTATTGCTGATGTGGCAGGAGGTGGTGGCTGAGACAGGAGGCCAGTGTGTGTATATAAGAAGAATTCCGGAGACAGAGAATCAGAACCAGGACTGTTCCTCCTGGTGGCTCCTAGTGGAGAAAGCAGGACTGTCCCAGTATCTGGGAGCTGGGCTTGCTGGACTGAGAACTGAGTTGGAGTTTTCTATGAGACCAGAATCTGGTGAAGGCCATCTGGGAGGCTGAAAGGGCTGCCTGGAAGGTCTCCTGGAAGGCCAAGATTTCTCCTGGATCCTATAGCCAGCTCAACTGCTGGAGGACTGAAGAAGTATGACCAGGATGAGACTTTGTTTCTTCCTGGCTTGGTTGATCCTTGAGCTCTTGGAAACAGAAGTATTAAAGGTTTTGAGATGTGCTGGACTCTATGAACTTCAGTGTGTATAAGGAACTGCCCTGAGGACTGGACAAGAACCTGGGAGCTGTCTGCCCCTGAATCCAGGTTACTGTTTGGTGGATTCAGAAAGGAGCTGGGACCACAGAAGGGGATCCAGGGAATCTGAGATACCACACTGAGTCAAGATGAGTAAAAGGCCTCTCCTTGGATATAGAATGCCTGATGAAATTGAAGTTTGCTGGACACGGAGGGGTGAAGAGTTTGTGTAATTTTCCAATGATTGTATTTAGTGATTAATGATATTTAGTGACTGATTAAGTTAATCTACAATTGTCTTATGAGCGGAAGATTGATTATTGTATTGTGATTTGTTGTGAAAGTTTGCCTTGATTTGTAATGGAATAAACAGAGTGTTCATTATTACTGTGTAATCTGAACCTTAAAAACTCTTCACAGAAGCATTGTTTTTGGAATCTGATTGTGCATGGCATTACAATACCTCAAACCGGACATATCCAAAATGGAACTAATTTTCTTCTTCCCCACTATTCCCCTTCATCAATATGCTCTGCCTTTCTTATTTCCCCATTACTGTCAAGAATGATATTATCCTATAATACATACAGGGAAGGGGGCAGGGAGCCCCTCCCTGCCCTGCTAGAAAGTTAGAGGGGTGTTGGAGGAGGGCATAAAGGGAACAGATTGTGGGAGAGGCCTTACAGTGGGATCAATTTTCTGGGCTGGGGGGTAGAAAATTTGTAACTCAAAACCTTGTGGAAATGAATGATGTAACCAAGAAAATAAATTAAAATAAAAAAAGAATAATATTATCCTAGAAAAAGAAATTGAACAGGTCATAAATGAGCTTCCTAAGAAAAAACCATCAGTATCAGACAGATTTACAAGTGAACTCTACCAAAAATTTAAAAATTAACTAACTCTATTCTTAAATAAATTATATGGAATAAGGAATAAAGGAGATAAAGAAGGAGTCCTACCAAATTCTTCTTATGAAACAAATATAATGCTAATACCTAAAACAGGAAGAGCCAAAACAGAGAAAGAAAATTATAGACCAATTTCACTAATGAATATGGAGGCAAAAATCCTAAATAAAATACTATCTAGGAGACTAAAACAATATATCACAAAGATTATAAGTTCTTACCAAGTGGGATTTATACCAGGAATGCAAGGATGGCTTAATATATGAAAAAACTCTTATCATAATTGATTATATCAATAACAAAAGTAAGAAAACAATATGATTATGTCAATAGATACAGAAAAATGCTTTTTAAAAAAATGCAACACTCATTCCTATTAAAAACACTTGGAAGCATAGGTATAAATGGATTTTTCCATAAGATAATAAGAAGAATTTACGTAAAACCATCAGCAAGCATTATTTGTAATGTGGATAAGTTGAAAGTCTTCCCAAAAATATCAGGAGTGAAACAAGGATGCCCATTATCACTGATATTATTTAATATTGTATTAGAAGGGCTAGCAATAGCAATAAGAAAAGAAAAAGAAATTGAAGGATACAGAATGGGCAATGAGGTAATAAATCTGTATCTTTTGTAAATGTTATGATAATATACTTAGAAAATCCCAGAGATCAAACTAAAAAGCTAATTGAAATAATAATTTTAGCAAAGTAGTAAGATGTAAACCCTTACCCATCCATAAATCATTAGTATTTCTGTATATCATCAACAAAACCCTTCAGGAAGAGATAGTGGGACATACCCCATTTAAAATAATAGTAGACAGCATACCTGGGAGTATACCTGCTAGGATAAATCCAGGAGCTACATGAACATAATTACAAAACACTTTTTATACAAATTAATTCAAATTTAAATAACTGGAGAAATATTAATTGTTCATGGGTAGGCGGAGCCAATATAATAAAATGATAATTCTACCTAAACTAATCTATTTATTTGATGTCATCCCAATTAAATTACCAGAAATTATTTCATTGGGCTAGGAAAAGATAATAAAAACATTCATTTGGAAGAATAAAAGATTAAGAATACCAAAAGAATTAGAGAAAAATATTTAAAGAAGACATAACAGTACCAGATCTTAAAATATATAATAAGGTGATTATTATTAAAACTATCTTTTATCAGATAAGAAACAGAAAGGTGGACTAGTGGAACAGAGTAGACATACAGCACACAAATGATTGGAGCAACTTTGTATTTGGCAAATGTGAAAATGTAAACTTTTAGGATAAGAATTCACTATTTGGTAAGAATTGTTGGGAACACTGTAAAGCAGTCTGGTAGAAACAAGAAACAGACTAATATTCTAACCCATTTACAAGATATGGTCAAAATGAATACATGATCTACATATAAAGAGAGATACCATAAGTAAATTAGAACATGGAACATATTATCTATCAGACTGATGAATAAGAGAAAAATTTATGAATAAATAAGAGAGAGCATTGTGAGATGTTAAATAGATAATTTTGATTACATTAAATTAAAAAGGTTTTGTACAAATAAAACCAATGTAGCCTGGATTAGAAAGAAAACTAAAAATTGGGGGGAAATTTTTATAGATAGTTTCTTGGATAAGCATCTCATATCTCAGATAGAGAGAGAACTTTGTCAAATTTATAAGAATATGAGCCATTCCTCAACTATTGAATGGTTGAAGGATGTGAACAAGCAGTTATATATAGACATATGAAAAAAATGCTGAGTCATTATTGATTAAAGAAGTGTAAATTAAAATAATTCTGAGATATCATCTCTTTCTATCAGACTGGATATAATATAGAAGGGGAAAATAACATGTTGGAAAAAATGTAACACTAAAACAAAGTTGGTGGAACTGTGAACCAATGAAACCATTTTGGAGAGCAATCTGGAATGCCCAAACAGTTATAAAACTGTGTTCACCCTTTGACCCAGTAATACCACTATTACGTCTGTTTCCCAAGGTGATCAGGGGAAATGAGAAAGAACCTATATGTTCCAAAACATTATAGCAGCTCTCTTTGTGGTAGTAATGAACTGGAAATGGAAGGAATGCCCACTAACTGGGAAATTGCTAAACAATTTGTGGTATATAGTTGTGATGGAATATTGCCATGCTGTAAGAAATGATGAGCTGATTTTTAGAAAAATATGGGAAGACTTTCCTGAAAAAGTAAAGAGTAAAATGAACAGAACCAAGAGAACATTGTGTATAGTAACAGCAAAACTGTTCAAAGAAAAACTGTGAATGACTAAACTATTCTGAGTATTATAAATATTTAAATCAATTACAAAGGGCCTATGAAGCAAGATGCTATCTACCTCCAGAGAAAGAACTGATAAATAGAAGTATGCATAGTATGGTTTTACATATATCTATATACTTGTGTGTGTGTGTGTGTGTGTGTGTGTGTGTGTGTAACAGTGACCTTCTCTAGTGCAGGGAGGGAGAGAGTTTAGGACTTAAAGTATAACAAAAAAATAAATTGAATTAAATAATAAAAAAGAACACCATTTTCCTAGTCACTCTGGTCCACAATCTCAGTCTCATCCCCAGCTCATGAGTCTCACCCGCTGTATGTATTCTACATACAGTATTGCCAACTCTTGCTTCTATTTTCACAGCATCTGTCATATATGTCCCTTTCTTTTCAATCATACAGCCACAACCCTTGTGCAGAACCACATCATCTTTCATTTGGACTACTGCAATAGCATTCTAACTAGTCTTCCTCCCCCAAGTCTCTTCCTGTTCTAATTCACCTCCACTTAGTCAAGGTGATATTTCTAAAGCATACATCTAAATAAGTCGTCCTCACCTCGCATCTCGTAGCCAATGAATTCCACTGTCCCTTATAAGTTGAGAACCCACTATAAACTCCTTTCTTTGGGATCTTAAGTTCTGCATAACCTGGCTCTTTCCTCCCTTTCTAGGATTCTTAAACTTTATTTTTCTTCATGTGTTCTATGATCCAGCTATGCTGTTATTCCTCAGAAAGAACACTTTTCCTCCCATCCTCATGCCTTTGCATTGACTGTCTCCCATGGCTAGAATCCTTTGCTCCCCCATCTCTTCCACTTCTGTTCCCTAAATTCCTTAAAGATTCAGCTTAAACCCCATTTTAATAAAAAGTCTTTTCTGTTTCCCCTAGTTGCTAATACTTTCCCCTCCCATAATGTTTTCACAGTCTCTCTATATCTTGAATGTATTTAGTTATTTATACATTGTATATCTTCTTAGAATGCATTTCCTTGAGGGCAAAGATCAATTTTGCCTTTATTTGCATCCCCAGCACTTAGAACAGTGCCTGGCACTTTATAAGAACTTTATAAATTCTTGTTAACTGACTCCTCTTATCCACCATTAGTCATGCCATCTGGTAGCTACTTGCCTGATAGGAGGAACTAAGCAGGGAACAGCCCAAGAACAAGCAGTCAGGAAAGGCAGTTCTAGAGACTGTTGGCTTAGAAGAGAACCAGATGTGGATTCAAGAGAGAATTAGCCCTGGTTAAGGAATTAAACTATGATGGGGACCAAACCCAAAGGGTCCATTTAAAGAACCTATTCAACAAAGACTTCTCCAAGGGAGAACAATAAGACTAGATATGACATTTGGGCACTGTGGCGCCAGAGGTATGATTGACCTTGGCCAAATGTGTTTCCTATGTGTCTGCCTCTCTACCAGTACATTCCATATGTGGGTGCCTGGTATTCCCATTAATGTTTAGTATTCTCTAGTGTGCTCTAAGTTTATAAGGGGGAGCCTTTGTAGCTATTCTCCTTACTATGCCAACACAGATTAAGTGGCTATTGCTCCAGATGACTACTGAGGAATCTCCCTCATAAATACTGTGATTTTAGCAAATGGTTTTACTTTGAGCTAATTTTATCTACTGAATGACTATGAAAGATAAGTATATTGGTGGGGGCTCATAATTGCCTTTGAACCCAAGGTAGCTGCCCTGTGAAAGACCAATCCTGCTACCCAGAAATATAGAGTTGTGGGGTTGCCCTGGAGGGGACGCCACATTTTTTTCTATAAATGAGGAAATCGAGGCTGAGAGAGATTAAACGACTTGCCCAAGGTTATATGGTAAGTGCCAGAGTGATTCATATCAGAGTTTCCGGACTCAACTCAAGAACACTAGATTTTAAGACTAGTTAATTTTTTTACTAGGCTATATTTTTAGTTAATGCTAGCCATTAGAAAGCAGTGTAGAAACAAACACCCCATGCTCCTTTCATTAAATCAAATACAATCATATGTGTGGGGTGGAGGAGGGGTCAGGGAGATTGGGCGATGGTCATTAATATGTTTTGCTGTTTGTACAAAATCATTTCCCAGAATGATAACCTTTGTTTTCATAGAATCTTTCCCCATGAAGCCAAATCCTGAAGTGTGTCAACCTATCTTTTGGTGTTGAGCATCTGTTGCTGGATTCTTTCCTAGAGCTGCTGTATCAGCTGACTCTTATTTGAATTCTGTCCCTTAACCTAAACAGGCATCTCTCTTAAGGAGAGGAAAGATGTCAGACAGAATATGCTGCCCCCTGGTTAGGTAGAGGACTTTCAGAGAGCTATAGAATATTGAATTTCCTGACCCTTCTCCCTTTCCACTAAAAAGGGAAAAATTTCTCTACAGCAGACACATCTCAGTAACACTGCATTATGTTTCTTCTCTTTCGCTCCTTAGCTTCTTATTTATAGCTTTCAGATATTGGCAGGAACAAGTCCCTCTAGCTATTTAATTTTTTTTGCATAGCTCTGTCTATTTGAAAGTCTTTTTTCCTTCTCCCATCAGTTTCTAGTGCCTATTTACACACACACACACACACACACACCACACACACACGCACACACATCAAATGACTTTTAAGGCTCACATATATCACTGAATCTTTCATTTGAATAACAACTGTTCTCTGATACTATTTAAGTAACTATGTTCTTCACTCCTAATGGGTGCTAAGAAATATATACAACAAGGTTGCCTGAAAGCTTTGGGCAGGAGAAAATGTAGTTGGGAACAACCAAAGCTCATGCAAAGTTGGATTGTGGGGAAACATGGACAAAAGGCAAAAAGAGAAATAGTAATCTGGCTGAAGGGCCATTCCTATTGGAGAAGAGGCCTTTGGAGGACTGAAATGATTATACAAAAGCACAGAAAGTTTTCTTTCCTATTTTGCACTTCTACTCTTTTTCCCGTAATGAGGGTATGAGACACACAAACATATGCCCTCAGAATCCCTTAGGAAATAATAGGTCAACTTGACCATGGTTCCATGAGTCAATTTTTGGGAAATCCTATGAATTCTTTTTGTCTGTGCTGTGAGAGCAGTGGCTTTCTTTCATTCCTTATGTTGACATAGAAAAAAAAAGTTTTCAGACGGCATCTACAATCAATCTTGGCGTGCCTACTGCTCAGAAAAGGAACATTAACAGGTAAAACAGGAAGCCAAGGCCCTTTAGCCTCTCCTGTTTTAGATATTCACTTTCCTCTTCTCATACCACCAGATGGGTAGTGGTTCAGCCACTGATATTTTTAGGATCCTGGATCATAAATTACTGCCCCCTAAAGAGGGGAAGGGGATGAGTGTTGAAGATATAAAAAAAGACCAATTTATTACGATTAAAGTTACTCACTCCCACCTCCCCCTTCTTGCAGTTGCCAAATAAGACAGTGACCTTAACTGAAGCAGAAAGTGAATCAGAATTGTAGAAGGCTTTTTGGGTAGGGCTAGAATCGGCCTAGGCAGTGGCATAGGCAGAGAGTTCTAGCATGCAATGATGGGAGAGCGTGTGAAGGATTGCTGGAATGGCCTTGAGTGCCAGCAAGGTCAAACTGTTATCGAAAAAAATCTAGCATTTTCTTTGTGATTTAGGTAACATGCCTTTATGCTTTCTGCCTCAGGGGAAATCTTCCATCATTTTATAAAGGTATCAAGCTTTTGGTACATAAATGGGTGTCAGCAGCAGACACAGAGACAACTCATTACAGTTTTGCTTTGGGTTTGGTTTCTATCCTGTGGGACAATCATCACATGTTAAGAGAAATAGAGTTAAAACCAACATTCAGAAAGGTTTCTAGGATGCAGAGTCAGAAGTTAGTTGACTGAGTTACTTTTATTTACCTTGCTATACCTGAGATTTTAATATAGATTTTTAAAAAACCAAATCATACAATTCCATCCAGTGTGCATTTCTTTTTTTAGAGGGGGAAGGCAGGGAAAGTAGGGTTAAGTGACTTGCCCAAGGTCACATGGCTAGTAAGTGTTAAGTGTCTGAGACCATATTTGAAACTCAGGTCCGCTGACTCCAGGGCCAATGCTTTATTCACTGTGACATCTGGCCACCCCAAGTGTGGATTTCTTAAGCTATTAGTACATGCTAGGTAGACATTGTGCTAAGCACTGGATCTAAAGGAGAAAAAAATAATTTTTGTTCTCAAGAAGCTTATATTCTTTTGGAACACAGATGATAGAAATCACTATTGGAATTGGTGATGGAAACCATTGCTTCAGTTCAGAAAATGTGGTCATTTATTTTCTTTAAAAATTTTTTCTTGCAGGCATTAGGAAGGCAATGGGCACTTAGTAAAGCATTTACTATGTGCCAGTAGTGTAAATATTGTGTGCACAAATATAAACAAAAAGATAAACAGAGACTGCCCTCAAAGAGCTTACATTTTAATGGAGGAAGACAATACATGAAGAAAGGGGGGAAAAAGGAATTCACCTATGGGAGAAGAGGGCTGGTATGATGAAAAGATATTGTTGAATGAGAAGGTTCTAGGCACTTCAGAATGAGAAGGCAGCTGAGTCATGGTGGTAAAGACAGAGTCAGAAACACAGCGAGGAGGGAAAATGCTGTGTTTTTACCTCACATATATTTCCCAATATATCCCCAGTCTATCTCCTTCCTCCTCCCAGGGAACCATTCCTTATACCAAGGATTAAAATAGGAGGAAAAACAGTTTAGCAAAACTAATCAGCACATCAAACAATTTTGCCATTGTCCCAGGAGTGGGGAACCTGCAGCCTCAAAGTCACATGTGGCCCTCTAGGTCCTCAAGGGCAGCCCTTTGAATGAATCCAAACTTCACAGGACAAATCCCCTTAATAAAAGGATTTTTTTCTGTAAAACTTGGACTCAGTCAAAAGGCTGCACCCAAGGACATAGAAGGTTGTAACAAGTAACCTCAAGGTTGCAGCAGGTTCCCCACCTGTCTATGGTGTTCCATGCCTCATGGAACCCTATCTTTGCAAAGAAAAGAAACAAGATGTTTATGTGGAATGGTAATCTGAAGATCTTCCCTGCCCCTTAATAGGCATAAGGAAATTTGAAGATCTTTCCTGCTTTGAAGATCTTCCCTTCCCTCTGATAGACTGAATGTAATCACACGGAGCCTGTGGTGGGAGAAGTTTGCTGAATTGGTGGAGCAGAGCCCTGAGAGAGCTGGGAGTCAGAACAATGAGCATGGTGGGAGAGAGATGACACAGACAAGGAGGCAGCTAGACTTATGTTTCTGGAAAGGTTAAAAGTATGGTGTTGCTCTCTGCATTGAAAAGGTGTATTAGCTTCTTTGTTACTATGATGGATTTGACTTTTTGGTGTTGAATTTGGCTTTCCAGGTTTTGGGATTCAGCTTTCTGGTGTCTGAATAATTGTATTGCTCGGTTTTCTATATGGAGAGGCTGTTATATTTTGGAATTCAGAATTATGCCAGCATATTCATAGTTGGTGTTGGTGCTGTGAATATTGTGTTGGCACTATAAGTGTCTCCTCATATCTCTTTTGGGGATCAATCTTCATCTTTATAATTTCACAGTTTTTAGTTTTGTTCATTTACTTCATATTTGTTCTTTCCATTTACATTATTGTAGTCATTGGATATATTGTTTCTCTGGTTCTGCTTACTCTGAGTTCATTTATCTAAATTTTCACATCCTTTTCTGAATTCTTCATTTTTGTAATTTCTTATATCACTGTAATATCCCATGACATTTATATACCACAATCTGTTTAGGCATTTCTCTATCAATAAGCATATACTTTGTTTTCCTTTCTTTGCTATGACAAAGAATGATGCCATAAGTATTTTGGTTTGTGGCATATGGGTCTTCTTTTTATTTTTGTTATTGACCTCCTTGGAGTATATGCTTAGCAAAATATAATAATAATAATAATAATAATAATAATCTTTTAATAAAATTGGCCTGCAAAGAACATTGGATTGGAATAGCGTGGTCTACATATATGTTATCGTGGAAGGAGAAAATATTGCCAACCTCACACTGGTTATCAGACTCTTCTTGGACAGTGATCTGGGTGCAAAGTTGAATAGAAGGAAAGTGGGCTGGATCATGTCTGGAAAACTGTAAAGTACTGTCCAAGATGCCAGAGTGTTGTTGAATACCAATATTTCCTCAGTAATTCTAAGTGGCTTTATGTCAACTGACACTAAGCTAAAAGGAATCAAATTTCAGACATCCCAAGAGACAACAGAAATACTTGTGGTCAGAATGAGTAGACTTCAGTATGTTACTTAGGAAGTATCTGAATTTGAGAAATGAAACAAAAGATTATCTCCTGTTATTCCCGATTGTTTTGGGGGTAAAAATATATGTACTCCTTAGTCTGGTATTTAAGTCTTTCATAATCTTGTTCCAATCTACTTTGATGTGCCTTCTTTACTTTCAAGCATTCTATGTTTCAATGAAGGGGGCTATTAGACGTCAGTCAGACTAGTCACTGGCTACCCCTTCCCTGTGTTTACAAAGGCTGTTTCTCATATGTTAAAATGCACTCCCTCCTCACTTGTCCCACTTAAGCTCCTGATCTTTCTCTTTATCACTCAACTCATAAGAACTTCCATGAGAAGACTGAGAACAGTCATCAGGAAACTTTATTCAGTGCAAGACCATATTTTTAGTCACTGAAAGAGATAAAAAGATGAATAAGGTGCAATCTTTGTCCCTCAAGTAGCTTGTAGTTCATTAGAAGAGAGAAGGTAGGTACACAAATAATTGTAACATAATGCAGAATGTAATGTATCATGTGGGACACTGGGACAAAGTGCTAATAGAGATTCCAAAGAGGGAGGCTGCATATGTTTAGGAAGCCATCTTGGACAATATGACTTAATCTGACCTTGAAAGAATGAGTGGGATTGTAATAGACAAATGTGATGAGGAGTTCCAAGAAAGGGGAACAAAATCAGTAAAAGTAGGAATGATGTGTTGTAAGGTATAGTCAAGAGTCTGAGTCATTTAAGAATGGAATCAGATGTCCTTTCCACTCCAGCATGTTATCTTGTCTACCTGCCTAAAGACCTTTTACTTTTCTCATGTCTTATCATGGTGTGGAGATAAGTGGATTCTCAAAGACTGTTTTCAAGAAGCATGGTATCTGTTACGTTCACCTGACCTGGAAAGGCTTTGTGTATAGTCCTTGCAACAGGCTATTTTTTTTGGTCTGAAGACCAGCCTTGCTAAGCACAATGAGCCTCATAACCCAAACGTTTGCCCTTTGATAACAAATTCTTGGACTATGGTGGCCCAAGAATGTGTTATATGCGTATTATTATCATTATCAAGTGCTCACAAACTATCCCTTTAACAATATGTTCCAAGTCTAGAGAAAGACCTGACAAATAGGAATATATATAGTAGGTTCTTACATATGTGTAGGTTTATAGATATGTGTGTGTATGTGAATGTTTAATTGTAGCTTTGCAACCATCTCTAGGGTGGGCTCAGGCGAGGGGAAAAAATGTAAAAAGTGGGTAACAGAGAACAAAAGAAAAAGCAAAAGGAAGCACAAAAAAGCTGAGCTGCTTTGAAAATTATGTTTAGGATTTATTACATAGGTTTTTGAGAAACTGAAATTCATTGTTTTATATTAAAATAATGTTTTATATTAAATCCTCTCATGTTCTGCTGTGTACATGAGAATAAAAAAAAATAAAAAGTTATATGCTCCAGAATTTTGCTGCAGATTGACTATAAACTCAGTGACCTACAATGTGAAGAATTTATTGTCATCCCCTTGTTTGTCATCAGAACTACATTTACTTGTCTCTAGTCTGACAGCCTTTGTAACTCTCCACAATTTTTCAAATAGGACTGAGGCCTAGTATGGTGGTGCACATCTGTAATCCATGCTATTGTCAAGGCTGAAACTAGTGCATCTCATGAGCTCAGAAGTTCTGAGCTGATAGGCTAAGCTGCTCAGGTATCTGAACAAAGCCAGCACAATGAATCCCCAAGAGTGGGAGATCACCAGCATGCCAAAAAAAAGAACAAACTGATGCAGGTCAGAAATGGAGCAGGCCAAAACTCACATTCAGATAAGTGATGGGAATGGGTTGATGAGTGGCCATTGTACTTCCCCAGCCTGGGCAAAATAGAGAGACCAAGTATTAAAAAAAAAGATCCAAAAATAACTGGTAGTGGCTCAGCAATCATATAAACAAGTTCTTTCAACATTCCATCTGGAGCTACTTCTTCAACTTACATTCACATTGATGAGTTGGGTCCCCAGAGATTTGCTGCTGCTTCTTTTCAATGTTCTAAGGAAAGATCCTAAGGGGCTGGGTTTGTAGTTACTGTCAGTTGCAGCTTTCATAGCTTTCCCATTAAGATCGGTCTGCTAGACTCCAATTAGTTTTTAGGAGAGGTATTTACCATAAGAACAATTAATACTAACACCTGGGGCACACTCTCAAGTACACACAGTGGTGAGGGGCAAAGTGAGTGTAAACTCTCAGTATGATTGTATAGAAGCAGTCTGTGCAGAAAATACATGTGCGGAAAGGGTAAGCTCATAACTCATAATAACTCAAAGTTCTTTCTTGAGTCCAAAGATTATTTTCTTCAGTAGTACTAGGAGTTGTACTTTTTGAAGCTGCTTTCTCCCTTGGGGAGATATCTTTCAACATCCACCTGTGTTTGTAAAGGGAAAAAAATGCACAAATTAGGAAACAAAGATTACAAGATTTGCCCAAGGGAGACAAAATTAGTAGAGGCATATTACTTGAATTCAGATCTTCTAACTCTTATCACTATAATATGTGAGTTAACTTCCCACTATAATCTGTGGGGTAAGAAAGAAAGAGGAATCAAAGATGACTAA
Source organism: Pseudocheirus occidentalis (assembly GCA_028646575.1). NCBI lineage: Eukaryota > Metazoa > Chordata > Mammalia > Diprotodontia > Pseudocheiridae > Pseudocheirus > Pseudocheirus occidentalis. Next base: position 13,214 of record JAQQSW010004012.1, read on the forward strand.
GTTTGGGGGCCTAGATGAGTGGGAAAACGTTGTTATAATTAACAAATAACAAAGGAACTCAGTAAGAAGAGCTGGTTGACGGCTAAGATGCTGAATTTTGCATTCACTCTTCCTTACTTCATGATTTCTTTTTTTCCCTTCAGGCTATAAAATGAGTCAGTGGAAAAGGTAGAAATAAAAGCAAAATCCTTGATTTCAATAACCTTGTAATCAATAAATGTACTTAAGTATCATGGTGCCACATTGGTACTTGTCTTGAAAAATATGTGTTGGGGCTGACTGTAAAGGCAAGCTTCCTCACATCTTTTCCCCTCTGCTTCTAGGAGTCACATCCCCAGGTGTATCAGATCTTGGAACGGAAGCCATAGTGGCCTCACATCAATGTATCATAGAATCATAGAAATTGCTTTGTTTTTTAAAAAGTTTAAGTCATGATGACAATGATGATAATAAATAAAATTTACATAAATATACTTGAAAGCTTGAAATGCATTGCATAGCTAGTACCTTATTTGATCATCACAACAACACTGTGGGAGAAATGTTATTATTATCTCCATTGCACAGATAAGAAAACTGAGGTGAAATGACCTGCCCAGGGTCATATAACTGGGAATTATCAGAAGGAGGATTTGAGCTCAGAGTTTACCTTACTTCAAGTCCATTACTCTTAACCTCTCTACTATCTACCAGCTTCTGTTGCCATTATTTATGGTTTTTGCTTTTATATTAGTCATTTCTGGCTATAGTGACCCCTCACGTCCCTCCTCAATAACTCATTCCTAAATAAGCCCACCTTTTAACCAGAAACTAAAATAAGCATAATTAACAAGCATAGTCATTATATCTGTGACAGTATATGCAACATTTTACAATGTACCACCCACCCCCACCCCAACCTGCTACCCTTCTACTGAAAAGAGAAAAATGCTTCTTCATATCTTCTATGAGACCAGGATTAGTCATTATATCATTTCACATTTGGCTTAATTTTTATGTTCTTTCAATTTACATTATTGCATTGTATTCCAAAATCTACAATTCAGAAGCAGTGGTAGAGAAATGGGAACGAATCTAAAAAACGAAATTGTTCTTTGAGAAAGTATGGAATTGTCCAATAAGAATAGTGTCAGGAATGTAGTGTCTGACAATAGTGTCACTGTGGACAGTAGTGGACATTGCAGTGGATGCTAAGGAAAGGAAAAAAGGACTTTCACCAAGCGTATTCTTTTCCTGGTTTTGCTTAGTCTGTTCTATATAAGTCTATATAAATAAATATATAAATCTTCACATGTGTCTCTGAATTCTTCATATTTATCATTTCTTCTTAT
>JAQQSW010004013.1:0-14544 GCA_028646575.1 Pseudocheirus occidentalis
AAGGAAGAGATATCAGGAATCTCCACCTAAAGGGGTGTGGTCATAGGAAGGGGAAAGGTACAGTAAAGATGGGAAAAGGACCAAACCCTTTCCAAAGGGGAGGAGCAAGGTGACTAGCAAAAGCTGAATTCCTTTCCTTTGAAACCTGCTAGACTGTGAAGACAGGAGGGTCTGTATATCTACAGGGTCCCAGATGCACAAGCAGTTTCTCAGCCCAGCACAGACTGACTGGCACCTGCCTTGACTCCCAAGGACACAACAGGGACCCCAGTTTGGGATGCAAACAACAAATTATGTCAGCTGGGGAAGGGGCAGAGGGTTGTCCTTGACACATTTAGGGCCTCCTGCGTGCTCTGGGGTCAGTGTTTCTAGAAAATTAAGCAGCTCAAAAAAGGACCCGTAAATAACCCTTAACAACTACATGGTCATCTTTGCTAGAAAGTCATTTTATCTTTTTTCCCCCAGACTTTAAAGTATGTGTCTTTTGTGGATGAACCCCACATTCGGATGGTGGACCAACAGTTGTTGGGGAAAAGTTTGCAAGAAGTAGAAGGTGAAGAGCTTCCAGTAAGTGAAACCATTTCTATTTACAATGCTTTGTGATCAGTTTATTGGTTTGAATTACCTGAGGAAAGACAGGGTATTCCAGAAGTTTTAAGCTGCTATGACTTTTGGTACACCCTATACATGTAAAGTGCTTTTGCAAACCTTAGAAATGTTAGGAATGATTTTTCCTTCCACCAAAAATAAAGCTATAAGTTGTCTAGGGTAGAGCTAGATGAATAGAGTATGGGTGTGTGCATTGTGGGGAAGAGTCTTGCTTCTCAAAAATGCATTGTCTCTATCACAAGGACATTAACAATTTTCATTTGAGTTGGTCTTTGCTGAATGGGTCCATCTAGATTTCTTGACTGTACTTCCTGTGGCATATTAGATATGGAATTAGGAAGTTCAACATTAGATATTTACTAGCTGTGAAAGCCTGGGCCAGGAACTGAACCTCTCTGCCTCAGTTTTCCCACCTGTAAAATGACACCATTGGACAATTTGGCCTCCAAGGTCTCTTCTTGCTCTAAGCCTATTGTCCTATGTACAGAACAGCACTCCCTTCTTCCCTAACTCTGCCCTTCCTTCTAACTTCCCTATTTCTAATAATGCTTGTGACATTATCCTTCTCCTCCCCCCAAGGTTGAAACCTCAGAATCAGCTTTAATTCTTCCCTCCCCCTCACCTCACCACTTCCACTTGCCCAGTACTGTTGATTCTATCTCCCCAGTATCCCCCGCATCCATCCTCTTCCCCTTCGCCTACTTACTACCACACCCTTCAACACATCTTCCTTAGACTGATTTCACATTTACTCAACTGTGTCCAGATGTTGATCATGCGAGAGAATTGTGAGAATTGAGATAATCACACTGACTCCATCTTGTGACTCAAATCTGGCGCTAACTAAATTCCCCTTCTCTCCCATTATGGGTCTAGTCCAATTTATGCCTTGTGAGAAAACTGTGTTCAACCATGCATTGTTTGAACCTACCCCTGTGTGGCTGGGAAGCTGGACCACCTCTCCCTGCTGCCTAGAGACCCTTAACTAAGGACAGAGCTTATGCTGACCAGAAACCCAGTCAAATCCAAAGATCGATACAAGGAATTTTCTCACAATTATACGTCTCATGCAACCCATGTCTCTTATCTGAAAACAGGCCCTGTAGAGATCAATCATTTATTACTTCTTTGTTCCTTTGTTTGCAGATGGTTGGTGGGGGGAGTAGGGTGCCTCTTTTTCTGATTTCGGGGAATTGTATCTGTCTGCTCTCCCCTCCCAACTCTAAAAAATCCCTCATCTTTTTACCAATTAGAAATCACATATCCTGATCTTGTATCTTGCTTTTGTTGTGCTGTTCAGTAATGTTCAACTCATTTGGGGTTTTTTTTGGTAGAGACACTGGAATGGTTTGACATTTCCTTCTCCAGCTCATTTTACGGATGAGGAAACTGAGGTAAACAGGGTTAAGTGACATACCCAAGGTCACACAACTAGTACATGTCTGAGTTTGGATTTGAATTCAGGGAGAGGAGTCTTCCTAGATCTAGGCCTGGTACTCTATCCACTGTGCCATCTCCCGGCCTATATCCTGTTGTTGTCTTTTAATGTATAAAATTATATCTCCCCCTGCATTTGGGGTTCAGTGCCAAGTGGTCCTGCTTTGTTATGCAATTGGTATGCATTACTTAATACATTGATGTGCTCTGAAGCGCGAACCTTGGTTTCCTCAATTATTTCGGATTTTACCAATCACACACATAACCTTCTGAAAAGAGGAAATGTTCTAGGGCAGGGGTGGGGAACTTGCAGCCTTGAGGCCACATGTGGCTGTCTAGTTCTTCGGGCGCAGCCTTTTGACTGAGTCCAAGTTTTACAGAACAAGTCCTTTTATTAAGGGGATTTGTTCTATGACGTTTGCATTCAGCCAAAGGGTCACACTTAAGGATCTAGAGGGCCACAGGTTCCCCACCCCTGTTCTAGGATAACAAATTTAGAGCTAGAGGAATCTTAGAGGAAATAAAATCAACTCCCTTTGTTGATGAGGAATCTGAGGGCCATAGGGGCTATGTCATATTTCACCTTTATCTTACTAGCAAAAGGAAGTGTGATTCTAGAGAGCCAACTTCAGAATCAGAAAGATCTGGGTTCAAGCCTCACCTCTGACAAATACTGACTATATGACCCTGGGAAATAGACACTTAACATCTCAGGACTCAAGACAGTTCCCTAAAACCAAGTTATAGAGAAGGTTCTCCTCTGAGCTGGTAAGAGGGGGTTTCCTCAGAAACACCTTCCGGCAATGAAGTCACAGCTCTGGTCTGAAAATATACATTTAGCACACACACATAAATACATATATTATATATATTCATATATGTATGTATGTATGTATAATTAGAACCACTCCAGTGTCTTTGCCAAGAAAACCCCAAATGGGGTCGTGAAGAGTGAGACAGCACTGAAAACTACTGAATAACAACAAGTGTATAATTAGCATGTAACCTTTAAAGTAGAGATTTTTTTCATTTTTTTGTGTTTGTATCCCCAAAGTCTGGCAAATAAGATTAGGAATAGCCTTGTGATTTCACTGATGTAGGAATTTCCCTCTACCAATATAGATAGGTATGCACCTTCTCAGCAATGTTGTCTTAGAGAGTTACCTTAATCGCTGAATGGGTGTTGCTTCAATCAAACTGAGACCTGGGAAAGAGCTTAAAAAGGTCTAGGTCTCCCACTGCACCCAAAGCCATCTCCAGTCGTCCTAAACTATATCTGACCACTGGACTCAGATGGCTCTGGAGGTGAAAATGAGGCCGGTGACTTTGCACAGCCCTCCCTCACTTAAAGCCAGTTCTCTTGCCAGTCATAACATCACCTTCCTGATGTCATGGTTCCCTTAGAAGGAAGAATAATGAAAATCAGTGTGTCAATGTGCTAGACCCTGAGTGGGGAACCTGTGGTCTCTGCTTCCTGTGAAGTTTGGATTCAGTTTAAAAAACCCACTTGAGGACCTAGAGGACCACATGTAGCCTCAAGACCCAGGTTCCTCACCCCTGTGCTAGACGCTGTGTAAAAAACAATCCCTGACCTCAAGGAGCTTACATTCTAACAGAGCAGATCACTTGAAAACAATTGGGCACATGCAAGATAAATACTGAGCAGATGGGAGGTAATTGGAAGAGTAAGGCTATTAGAAAGTAGGGGGATTGGGAAAGGCCTGCTGCAGAAGGTAGGATTTTATTTGCACCTTGTAGGGAAGTGAAGAGGTAGAGATGAGGAGAAAGCCTTCCAAGTATTGGGGGAAATCAGTGCAAAAAGCACTGGAGGATCCACTGTTAATCAAGTGTGGCTGGCTCCTAGAAAGAACTACATTGTAAGGAAGAAGGCTGTAGACAGGTGGAAGAGGCCTGATGATGAAGAACCTGAAATGCCAAACCTAGGAGTTTGTTTTTAATCCTGGAGGTGATAGGGAGCCATTGAGGGTCATAGAAAAAAGGGGTGACATGATCAGACCTCTACTTTAGAAGATTCACCCTGAAAGCTGAGTGGATGATGGGCTGGAATGGGGAGAAGGGTGAGGTAGGGTCTTGAGTTAGAAGGCTCTTCATTTCTAATGAATCTGGAAATTTACCTTCTGCAGAGACCCCAAAGGGATTTCGCAGACTTGGCCAAGCTGTCTCCACCACCACACTCTGAAGCCAGCCTCAGCCCTATACCCCCAGAAGAAATTCAGCTTCTTAAAAAAGAACCAAGGTCTCCCTCCCTGGCAAGACCCAAGTGGTGCTGCTGTGGACACTGCCGTCCATCCCAACTCCCAGGAAGCAGCAAGAGCCTGGAGGAGCTCTGTTGTCGCAGGAAGGGGGGTCCCTGCATCACCACCTCAGCCCTATTTGAGGAGCTGGTCCTCTCCAGGTCCACGCTACGCTTCCTCTTGCTCTACCAAGACCCCTTGCTGGAGATGGATGCAGATGCCTTAACTGACCAGCTCCGTCACTGTGCCTACAGGCGCTACATCGATTGGCGCTTTGGCTCTGAGGACATGGCGGGCTTCTCCATCCTACCCAGCTGCTGCCGGTGGAAGATCCGAGATCATTTTCCCAAGCAGGGTGGAAAGTACACTGGCTTCAAGAACCCTTCCCCATACACACATTTGGAGCATCAGAGTTACTGAAATTGGCTCCTTTCATCTTTTACCCTCTTTAGCTTCTTTTAAGATCTGGGACGTCCAACCTTGGCATATGGAAACTTCCTTTCTTGTCTTGAAGCTCTGCCAGCAGAGGGAAGGAGAAACCTGGCCTAGAAGAAAAAACTCTGGTTTGAAAGTTTGTGCTCCCTCTAGAAAGGTGACTCCCGTGGCCAAGGCACTTGACCTTAGTGCCTCAGTCTCTTAATATGGGAAATTATGGCAAAAACCTGCCCTGCCAATCCAAAGAGACTTTTGGAGGATAAAATAAGACTCTATAAATGAAAATGTTTTGGAAAAGGCTATGTAAGAATATCATGTAAGAACAGGAGTGGTGACCATAATGTAGGTCCTGAATCCTGGGTTCATTGATTTAGAGACTGTCCTCTGGGTTAGATCCTTTGATTCAGTCTCTAGAATGAATAAACGAAGAAGTATTTTTAAAGCACTCACCGTGTGCTAAGTGCTAGGGATATAAATACCAGAAAAAAAAAGATAGTTTCAAGGAACTTACATTCTAATTGGGAAGACAACACAAATAGGGAGTAGAAAAGGGAAGAGACCTGGAGTCAGGAGGACCTGAGTTCAAATCCGATCTCAGACACTTAACACTTATTAGCCGTGTGACCTTGGGCAAGTCACTTAACCCCAATTGCCCTCCAAAAAGCCAAAAGAAAGACAGAAAGACAGAAAGGAAGGAAGGAAGGAAGAAAGAAAGAAAGAAAAAAAGAAAGAAAGAAAGAAAGAAAGAAAGAAGGAAAGAAAGAAAGAAAGAAAGAAAGAAGGAAAGAAAGAAAGAAAGAAAGGAAGGAAGGAAGGAAGGAAGGAAGAAAAAGAAAGAAAGAGAAAGAAAGAAAGAAAAAGAAAGGAAGGAAGGAAGGAAGAAAGAAAGAAAAGGGAAGGGAAGGGAAGGGAAGGACATGCACATGTTATGCCACGAGCTGGGAATGGCCAGGAAGTAGCCGGGTTCCCAGCAAAATCAGGCAAAAGTTCACCTATCTGAGCCCAGAATTCTATGGTCTGGGCTTGGAGGGAGGAGGACTTGGATTCAAATCCTGCCTTGGACACTTACTAGTTGTGTGACCCAGGACAAATCATTTAGTTTCAATTTTCTGGTCTGAAAAATGGAGGTGGGGTGGGGGAAGGGATTGGACCTGATAGCTTCTGAGACTGATTTCGTTGTCACATCTATGATCTTATATTTCCTTTGTATAGTACTATGTTTAAAGACCACCGTAATAGCTCTAGAGACGAGCACATATAAAGGCTGATGTACACATGCTGTGACCAGGGACCTATGACTGAATCACATCTGTGTTTCAAAATACTCCATTTTAAAATGTCTATTTTTTTTCAAAAATACATTTTTGTATGACTTTTGTTTCTGCAGTCCTCTCCAGACATAGCTTCCTTCCTGGAATGGATGGCTTTTTTAAGTGACCAGCTTTGCATTTTAATAATCAAAAGCATTGTGAATAAGCCTTTCATAAACAGAATTTTATCTGGATTCAAACTCAGGAATTAAACTAATTGGACCAGATTCTCTAGGAGAACGAGACAGTATGAGCCTATTTTTTTTTTATTGCTGTTCTGTGATATTTTTGGAAACTGGGCTGTATCTGGCTTCATGGGAATGGAAATTATTTGCTCTATGAAGTCTGCCATCTCATTCTCCCATGTCTGTATCCAAATGGCCCCAGAGTAGGAGGTGCCAGAACTTCATTTCCATGAAATTTCTTTTTTCTTCTATATTTATTTTATATTTTGAGTTCCAAGTTGTCTCCCTTCTTCCCTCCCTCCCAATCCTACATTAGAGAAGACCAACATTCTATATAGCTGTAGATGTGGAACCTTATAACACATTCTTCTATATATCAGTTCTTTCTCTGGAGGTGGATGGCATTTTCTTTCATAAGTCTTCCACAGTTGATATGAATGATAGCGTTACTCAGAATAGTTTAGTCATTCACAATAGCTCTCCTAACAATATGGCTGTTACTGTGCAGAGCATTCTTTTGGTTCTGCTCATTTCACTCTTCATTATTTCATGCAAGTCTTTCCATGTTTTTCTAAAAACAACCTGCTCATCATTTCTTACGGCACAATAGTATGTCATCACAATCATATACCACAACTTATTCAGCCATTCCCCCACTGACAGGCATCCCCTCAATCTCCAGTTCTTTGCCACCACAAAAAGAGCTGCTATAAATATTTTAGAACATATGGCTTCTTTTTTCCCTGATTGCCTTGGGAAACAGACCTAGAAGTAGTATTGCCAGGTCAAAGGATATACACAGTTTTATAACTCTGGGCATAATTCCAGATTACTCTCTAAAATGGCTGGACAACTTTACAGTTTCACCAACATTCTATCAGTGGCCCAGTTTTTCCACATCTTCTCCAACACTTATTATTCCCTAGGTGTGAGATGGTACCTCAATGTTTTAATTTGCATTTCTCTAGTCAATAATGATTTACAGCATTTTTCACATGTCTATGTATTGCTCTGATTTCTTCCTCTGAAAACTGCCTGTTCACATCCTTTGACCATTTATAAGTTGGGGAATGACTCATAATCTTGTAACTTTGACTCAATTATCTATATATTTGAGATATGAGGGCTTTATCTGAGAAACTGTCTATGAATTTTCCTCCACTTTTCTGCTTTCCTTCTAATCTTGCCTACACTCTCTTATTGATACAATACCTTTATAATTTAATTTAGTCAAAATTATCCATTTTACATCCCATAATGCTCTCTTTCTCTTATTTATTAATAAATTCTTCTCCTATCAGAAATCTGATAGGCAATATACTTTATAGTCTCCTAATTATGAAATCTCTCTTTATGTCTATGTCATATATCCATTTTGACCTTATCTTAATAAATGGTTTAAAATATAGGTCTATACCAGGGGTGGGAAATCTGCAGCTTTGATGGGGCCTTCTAAGTCCTTGTATGCAGCCTTTTGACTGAGTCCAAGTTTTACAGAACAAGCCCTTTTATTAAGGGGATTTGTTCTGTGAAGTTTGGATTCAGTCAAAAGGCCACACTTGAGGAACTAGAGGGCCACATGTGACCTTGAGGCTGCAGGTTCCCCACCCCTGGTCTATACCTAGTTTTTGCCAGATTGCTTTCCAGTTTTCCCAGCAATTTTTTACCAAATAGTGAGTAATCTGAAATCTTTATATTTATCAAACACAAGATTACTATAATAATTTACTATTGTGTATTGCATACCTACTTTATTCCACTGATCCACCATTTTATTTCTTAACCAATAGCAAATTGTTTTGAAAATTACCACCTTATAATACAGTTTAAGATCTAATACTGCCCAACCTCCTTCCTCTACATTTTTTCACTAATTTCTTTGATATCCTTCTGTTCTTCCAAATGAATTTTGTTATTATTTTTTTCTAGCTCAATAAAATAATTTTTGGTTGTTTAATTTGGATGGCATTGAATAAGTAGATAAGTTTAGGGAGAATTGTTATTTTTATTATGCTGGCTTACCCTACTCATAAATGATTAATATTTCTCCAATTCTTTCAATCTGATTTTATTTTCATAAAAAAGTGTTGTATACTTATGTTCCTGGATTCTTTGACAACTATACTCAAAGGTATTTTATATTGTTCATAGTTATTTTAAATTAAACTTCTTGTACTCTCGCTTCTTGAAGGGTTTTGTTAGTGACATATAGAAATGCCGATGATTTATGTGGGTTTATTTTATAGCCCGCCACTTCGCTAAAATTATTGCTTTAATTAATTTTTAGTTGAATCTCTAGGATTTCCCCAGTACGCCATCATATTGTCTGCAAAAAGAGATAGTTTTATTTCCTTGTTGCTCATTCTGATTCCTTTGATTTCTTTTTCTTCTCTTTTTGTCATTGCTACTATTTCTAATACAATATTGAATGATTTTGGTGATAATGGATATCCTTGTTTCACTCTTGATCTTACTGGGAAGGCTTCTAGCTTATTCCTGTTACTGATAATGCTTACAGTTGGCTTTCAGTAAATGCTTTTATTATTTTAAGGAAAAATTCATTTATACCTATGTTTTCAAGTGTTTTTTTTAAATAGAAATGAGTGTTGTACTTTGTCAAAAGCTTTTTCTGCATCTATTGATATAATCACACGATTTTGTTGCTTTTGTTATCGATATAATCATGTTAATATTTTCATTCAATTACATTAATATTTCATATTGAATTTCACTCGATGATGTTCGTATTTCATGTTGAACCAGCCTGTTATTCCTGATATAAATCCCAGTTGGGCATCTCCATGTAATCTCCCAGGTTTTTTGTTTTTTTATTGCAACATCTAGGCCATAATCAACTGCGAACAATTCAGAAATATTTGATCCACCCAGTTGACCTTCTTCACCCTCTCCACCGGCGCCATGATGTGTTATTGTGGCCATCTGTGCAAAAGCCATCTCCTCCCAGATGAATGAATCCTGTTCAAAGGTGTGCTTTCAATAATGTCTTTGCACACAATAGTCTAGGAAATATCGCAACTTCTATTTTGTAGGGACCATAAATCAGGCTCAAACCTATCTTCTGAATGTTGTAAACTGGATTTTATTAATGACTTCCCCTAGTTGGTATCTGATCTGTTGGTGTTACATCAGCACTGCTGTATTCCTGGTTTCATTTAGCCGTTAGTAAGGTAATGCACCATTACTTTTCTCATTAGGGGAAAGCATCTTTTAAAAAATAAATTTTATTGGTGTCTTTTGTTTTTATATCACTTCCATCTCTTATAACGAAGAAAAAATAGAAAAACAAACATTTCAGCAAAACTGACTATAAAAATATATCCACTATAGTGTCTTTTTTCTTTCTTTTTAAAATTAAGAAATAATATTAGGGGTGGCTCAGTGGTGCAGTGAATAGAGCACTGGCCCTGGAGTCAGGAGGACCTGAGTTCAAATCTGGCCTCAGACACTTAACACAAAAACTAGCTGTGAGACCTTTGGTAAGTCACTTAACCCCATTTGCCCTACCTTCCCCCCTCCACAAAAGAAAAAAAACAAAGGAAGGGCCTGGTCAGAAGTCCTTGGTCTCACCTAAATGAAACTTTTTTTCTATTGCTGACGGTTTCTGGAAGAATTTTTATGCAACTATGGATTGAAAGTCAACTGTAGTTTCTCATTGGATTTTTTCCCCAATTAATACTATTTTATTTTTTCCAATTACATGTAAAGATAGTTTTCAATATTTCAACTTTTATAAATTTTTGGAGTTCCAAATTTTTTCTCCCTGCATCCCTCCACTTTCCCCCTCCCCAAGACAGCAAGCAATCGGATATAGGTTCTATATGTGTACAATCATGTTAAACATATGTCCACATTAGTCATGGTGTGAGAGAAGAATCAGAACAAATGAGAAAAACCACGAGAAAGAAAAAAAGAGAGAGAAAATCGTCTGCTTCAGTCTGCATTCAGACTCCATAGTTCTTTCTCTGGATGTGGATGGCATTTTTCATCATCCCATTGGATTTCTTGATCATTATTTGGCTTGATGTGATTTTTAGGTGAAACCTATGCTTAAAGCCTATTCCTCCCTGGTGAAGATAGATGACTAACTCTTACACATCTGTGTGAGGGGCCAGCCTGGCAAGAGCTTGGGGGAGAGATACTGGGATTCTGGTTTCCAGCTTTAGAAATGTATGTGGTTCCAGCTTCTCTCTAGGTCCCTGAAGAGAGCGAAAAATCTTAGGAAGACTCTGATACAAGGAACTGGCGTCTCAATTGTGTCCCTATCCCCAGCTTCCTACAGTAGAGACTTATGGGAATTTCTCATTGGATAAGATTGGGGCTTTCTTGATTGAGGTCCTAGGGGAAAATTTCATTCATTCTGTGACTTGTCTGGTTTTCTGGAAAAGGTGTAGGAGAGTTAAGCTGCCCTCCTCCATTCAGTTAGCCGCCTTCACTGAAAATGTCTTTTTAAAATTAAGAAATAAGAATTATATGGTGTCTTAGTCTGAAGCCATTAGGCACAACTGAGTGGAAAAACCTAATAAATGTTAAGGCAGCAGTGACCTGCTCTGCAACCTGTGGTTTTCTTTTGATTAAAAACTCAATCAGTTTTTGTAATAGAATAATAATAATTATATTAGCTAGCTTTTATGTAGTGCCTACTACATTTCTGGCTCATTTGATCTTCACAGCAATATTATCTCCATTTTAGAGTTAAGAAACAGACATTCAAGGGTGGCTAGGTGGTGTGGTGAATAGAGAGCACTGGCCCTGGAGTCAGGAGGACCTGAGTTCAAATCCAACCTCTGACACTTCACACAAAACTAGCCGTGTGACCTTGGGCAAGTCACTTAACCCCAATTGCCCTACCTTGCCCCCTCCAAAAACAATAAAAGCAAAAAAGAAAGAAAGAAAGAAAGAAAGGAAAAAAGAAAGAAAGAAAGAAAGAAAGAAAGAAAGAAAGAAAGAAAGAAAGAAAGAAAGAAAGAAACAGAGGTTCAGTGACTTAGCCAAGGTTACCCAGCTAGCAAATCTATGAAATTGGATTTGATCTCAGATCTCCAGGCTCAGTGTTCTATCTACCACATCACCTTTTTAATAGAAGACTGAAAAGTTCAGGAAGAAGTCCTCATTCCCTGAAACTAAGATGACCAAACTAAGAGTGGGAATAGCTTTTGAATCTATCCAATTAAGAGCAACATCTATTTGTTCACTCAGCCAGATTGAATGGATTCAGGTAGTCATTAGGGTCACACCCATAGTGACGACTGTTGTTTGGTTTAAGCAAATAAAAAAACCCTTGACCATGCCATTGTAAATCAGAAAAATTGAAAAAGCCTGAATTTTGCATTTTGTCTTAGCTTGCTGTAGACTTTTGTCTTTGGGATTCTGATAATGGGTCAGAGAGAATTCGAATTAGTGGAAGAAACTTCTCCACTTTGAAGCTCCCTTTATACAGGAATGTCCGCGTATTCATGAATGGTCTCTAATAGACTTTGGATGAAATGCAGAATGTGAAGGTTTTCTCCCACAATTAAATGGTGCTGATACTGGGTAGAAGTCAGTGTGACTTTGGGCTGTTCCTCTATAATGCTGATGCTGATGCTGTATGGCTTGCAGAGTACTTTACAAATGTTAGCTTGTTTGATACCTGCTACAACTACAACCAGGAAAGTGTCCTTATTATCCTTGTTCTTCTATAGATGAGGGAGATGTAAAGACCTGTGCTTGGTGAACCTTAGAGCACTATTGAAAAGCTTGCTGTTACTATTATTGATTGGGCAGCTAGGTGGCGCCATAGTGCGCAGAGTGCTGGGACTGGCATAAGGAAGACTCATCAACCTGAGTTTAAATATGGCCTCAGAGACTTATTAGCTGTGTGACTCTGGGCAATTCACTTCACCTTGTTTGCCTCAGTTTCCCCACCTGTAAAATGAGCTGGAGAAGGAAATAGCAAACCACTCGAATATCTTTGCCAAGAAAACCCCAAATGGGGTTGTGAAGAGTCAGACAGGGATAAACAACAGTAACAGCTATCATTGGTAGGCAGAAGCACCCAGAGGGATCAAGAGTCTTAACAATAATGTGAAAGAAGGCCCAAGTCTAAGAACGTAAAAGAAAAAGTGTCCTAGTCAGACTTGTCCCCTTTCTCTTATTTCTCTTGCTTGGCCCTTGCCCATGAAGAGGAGGAAAGAGGAATGGATCCATTGGAACTCAACCAAGCACACTGCAAGGGTACAACGAAGGTTCTTACTTTTTTGCTAACCTCTCTCTGCTCAGCTAGGATGACCACCTTCTCCTCCTCCACTTCCCCCCCTCCCCAGATTCAGCCAAGCTAGACACCACAAGAACTTGCTTCTTGATAAAGAATTAATAAGAGGGAATGAGATGATGACTTTGACCTCTTTCTGCCAACTCCAAGGAGCAAACAGTTGATGCCCCTTGGACCCTGGTTGACTTGCAACTTGGTTAAAGAATTTCCTAATGGATAGGAGAGGCCTCTCAGAAGTCAAGGAAGAACTGGGAAGATGTAAATCAACCTCAATGTGCTGTAGTCAATCGATCAGTCAAAAAGCATTTATTGAATACCCACTAAGTGCTCAGGTATTACACTAAAAGCTGGAAATACAAATACAAAGAATAAAACAATTTGTCAAATGAAATTAGGCAAAGATTCGGGGAAGAGGCATGATGGCAAATATTGATCCCAGATGAGGTCAGAAGCTTGTTCAGGCTGGATTGTTGTTTAGTCCTGTCCAACTCTTTGTGACCCCATTTGGGGTTTTCTTCGTAAAGATACTGGAGAGGTTTGCCATTTCCTTTTCCAACTCATTCTACAGATAAGGAAACTGAGGCAAACAGGAATAAGTGACTTGCCCAGGGTCCCACAGCTAGTAAGGGTCTGAGGCTAGACTTGAACTCAGGAAGATGAGTCTCCCTGACTTCAAACCCAGAACTCTATCCACTTCAACACCCAACTGCCCTAGTTCAGGCTGATTAGGAATTACTTAATGCAATCTCTGTAACCCATTCTAAGGAAACAGATTGGGGAAAGATGAATAACCAGCAGGATGAGGCTGGTATATATATCTGGTATATTATTGAGATAGTCTGGAAGCATTTACAAGCATATACAAACACTAACAGTGCTACCTTAGGTTCTGGGGTTGGGTTCTATGCCCTTAGATTCCAGGGATTGCAAATAAAATGAAACAATTCCTACTCCCAAAGAACTTACACTCTAATTTTTGGAAGGCATCAATGACCCAGTCAACAACGCCAGCAAAGCCCAAATGAATCAGCTCCGGATGGGTTTAGGAGAGCTCCACATCATTTCTACACTAGGAGACCACACAAGAATGCTCTTCTCCTCTCTAATGTAGGAGATTGTCCTTCAGGCTGAGGGAGGCCAGTGGGATGGTGCTCAGCCTTGAGGTTCAGGACTTTTTGATTGTTGTGATTTGTCTGGTGTTCTCAAAGAGGACCATGGCATCAGAAAGGTGATGCCATGACTTGCAAGTGAATTAGATTGAAGTGAGGCAGGGCTGTGCAAAGTCACCAGCCTCACTTTCTCCTTCAGAGCCATCTGGGCCCAGTGGTCAGATTTAGATCAGGATGACTGGAGATGGTGCCTCTTGAATGTGAGTGATAAAGACTGTCCTCACTCATGAAATTGGCTTGACAAGTTAAACAATCCTTCAGTAATCACCCTTAACCTACGACTACGGAGATTGGGCTGTGAGTACAGCCACTTAGAATACCCTTTTTCATCCCTATAGCCCTATTAAAGGAGTTTGGGCCCTGATTTATAGGGTTTACCAAGACCCAGGGGAGAATATATAGGGGATTTTGTGGTCTACCATGATGGGGGGGGGAGATTAAGGCCTAGTCAATTTGTAATAAATACTTTGGAAATAATTTCAGATATTTGGCATAAAATTGAAAACCTGTAGACTTTATAACCTTTCCAGCAGAAGCATAGACAAAAATGGGAAACCTAGTTATAGGAAATAATAAGATTGAGTGGATTGATGGGGCAGATAGGTGGTGCAGTGAATAGGAGAAACTGAGTTCACATCTAGCCTCAGACACTTAACACAAAAACTAGCCATGTGACCTTGGGCAAGTCACTTAACCCCAATTGCCCTGCCCTCCCCCTCCAAAAAGCAAATAATTAAAAAAAAAAGATTGAGTGGGTTGGCCAAGGAATAGGCTGTGGCCTAAACAGACAAAAATGATTTCAAGCCATTGGTAGCTACATTGAAGAAACTGGTACTAGAACTCTACTTATTAGCTTCTAAGGTCCTTTCCGCC
>JAQQSW010004014.1:0-14544 GCA_028646575.1 Pseudocheirus occidentalis
AGAGAGAAAGAGAGAGAGAGAGAGAGAGAGAGAGAGAGAGAGAGAGAGAGAGAGAGAGAGTTTGAAAATGGAAAGGTGGAGGCTTGTGGGGTTGATTATAAAGGGATGTAAAAGCCAAATAGAGGATTCTGTATTTAATCCTGGAGGGAATAGGAGCCTCTGGAGATTAGTGAGTATGGGAGTGACATAGTGGGCTTGGAGTTTCAGCAGCTGGATGGAGGATGGACTGCAATGGGGAGTGATTTGTGGCAGGCAGATCCACTAGCAGCCCTATTACTTCTCACCTGTGGATTAGAGACCAGAGGACTTTGGATCAAGCACTGTGTCTGGTGGTCCTGACTTGTGTGACTGTGGGGAGTCCTGTAAACTCCCTACATCCCAGTCTCTTCATCTGCAGAAGGAAGGGGTTGGATGAGATGACATCTGAGGTCACTCCCAGCTCCAGAGCTATGACACCGTGAACATTTCTTTTTAAAAATGTAGATTAAAATTATCTCTCCACAGGGTAGTGAAAGGATGATTTGGGATAGGAAAACTTCTGAAATGTGCAGTATGTAAATCTAAAAAAATCATCATTATTTCTTCCTATCTCTACTTTTAGTAAAAAATATTTGATCCCGTTTTCTGATTTAGGCTAGACCTGCGACTTCACTGGGGTAGGGAGCTCCTAGGGAGAAGCTCCACCTCCTTTATCAGGACCAAGCTATAACTTCTCTACAACATAAAGAGTATCAGAGTAACTTGGACATTGGGAGGTTAAGAGACTTGGTCTGTAGCCATTATTGAAAAGGTGGACCTTGAAACCAGGTCCTCCTGGAGCCAATGCCTGTTCTCCAACTAATATGGCATACTACCTCTCCACTTTCTGAATATACTTAACATCTTCATATACTTTATTAAGTCTTAAATCACCTTGATAGTTTCCCCCCAGTGGGTAAAAGAGGTATTATTTTCCAAATCCACAGTCACGTTTATACCTATCCTAAAAGAATACATTTATCAAGTTCTTATGTTGTACAAAGTAGGTCAAATATACTCTCTTGAAGTCTAAGAGCTTAGAGCTAATAAATGTTCTCCAATTTCTCTAGTTCTTTTAAGTAGCAGAACTCAGAATTCTACACAATACAGGCAAAAATCCTTTGTACATTGCCTTTATCAGAAATTTCTGTATGCTTGCTTTCCTCATCTATTAAAGTCTCTTTTAATACCCAAATATTTTTAGCCCCCAAATCCATGGTTTTGGCAAATACTATTTGAAAATATTTTATTGATATTTGTGTGTTTCGCCTTTATTTGGGGGGGGTATTTTTTGTATTTTGCGTTCTTATTTGTTGTCTGAACCAGGTTTATCTAAACTGACTTTTCCCAAGATGTATAAAAAGAGTTCATTTTTAACTGCTTGCTTCATATAGACCTAGATTAAAACATATGAAAATAATTGGTTTAGCAAAAAATTATGCTAAATACAAATAACTTGAATTAGTTCTACCAGTCACATTAATATAAAAAGCATAAAAATAAAGCTTGCAAAGTAGAAAATATCTGAAAGCATTAAAAACTGAAATGCGTCAGTGCTTGGATTACAAATCCAAGCGAAGGCCCAATACTGTACTAAGGCCCTAACTATAGGAGGACAGCACTTGAATAAATCTTTCATTTCCTCAGGGTGGATACTCTCTCCACTTGAGCAGAACCAACACCTCTCAGGCTCAGAAGTCATTCTTTTATGGATTACGTTGGCCAAAAATACTGATCACCTGGTACCCAAGATTTTGTTCATGAGCTTCCCTGAGCAGTTTGCTGGGTCTCAAATGACAGACACATTATATGTCACTGGACACATGATGTGACAAATCTTTACAGCTTGGTAAGACCTTCTGGATTTTGGGTTTCACTGTAAGTACCTCTACCTCAATTTCTGGATGTAACTGGCCCTTAGCAAGTGCTTGTCAATTAACTGATTCAACTACTTGTAGTCACTTCTACAGTGAGGCATTTAGAAATTCAAAAGGAGCAGAATTAATATTAGCCTACATTGATGTGGCACTTTAAGGTTTGAAAAACTTTTTATGTACATTATCTTATTTGAGCCCCACAACAACCTTGTGGGTTATTATTCACCATGTTTTATAACTGCAAAAACAAAGGCTCAGAGAGAATAAATTATTTAGCCATGGTAAAACACTTAGAAAAAGCAGCTAGTAATGGTATGAAGTGTGATTGAAATTCATATATTACCTGATTCCAGCACACAACAAACACTTAATAAATGCTTCTTGCTTGATTCCAAGTTCGGTGTTCTTTCCACCATACCAAAAGGAGTAAAAGGTATGATGGGCAATACAAAATTATTTTAGCTTTGAAACATATATCCTTTCAAGAAATATGCTATTTCAAGGACACTTGTTAGCTGATGATTTACTAAAATGTATTCAGATATGAGAAAAATTAATGTCTTCAAGCTCCTATGATTGTTATATTATATAATATGACATATATACATAACACATTAAATATATTAATCTTTGTTTTTATAACTTAATCTTGCAGCATCTAATTTTTTAAGCTTTACTTTTTTCAACTCTAATATTATGGTAGTATTAACAGAGAACTACTTTTAAATGTATTAAAAAATTATAATGGAAAAGATATTCTTGACAAAACTGGCTGTTATAAGGCTTTGAAACAGTTCATTAATTTTCAGTGCAGGAAGTTATCTGCTAGAGTGATAAAAATGAAAGTCTCAGATTCATCCATACTTCTGTCTAAAACTAAACATCAATGCCAATGAAACAGATATGAACCTTTAAAATAAAAGATTTAACATCTAACAATATTAATCTTGGCCAGAAAAGTAATTTTTATCTTTATTCTCAGTGAAATGTAAATTATACTCATGGGATACAGTATGAGAGCATTCAGTTTGTACACTGATAGTGTTGTAAATTAGATGCAATAAGTTAGAAACAATAATCTATTTTAAATTAATACTTTTAAGATGCATTATTTTCAGGTTTGCAGTTTCACTGTAGATTTTTATTTTTAATCTATTTTCTCTCTATTCTAAATTTTCTCCTATAACCATCTGAACATGAATTGTCACTAGGGTGTCTCTACAGTAACATACTACCATAAAATTCAGTCCTACTTGAAGCTTTATATGCTCTATAAAAAAAATATGATGACTATTCTTCCACTAGAGCCCACCATGTCTCCTTGTGGCATGGAGATGTCCTTGAGCTTTCCAAAGACTGAGTTAGTAGAACACAAGTCTTGTCTGTTCCTTCTAAGATGGATAGTCTTAGATATGGATCAGGTAACAAACTGCACTGCTGGTGTCTAGGGGCCTGCCTTACTAAGTTCAGAAAGACTCATCAACAAAAAGTTGGCCAACAAGTGATGGCCTTCTAAGAAAGAATTTTTAAAATCACTTATTCTCATTGGTAACTCTGCACCATTTCTGGCTTGATCCAGACCCCCAAATTGCTATTTTATCTTTTACTGTGGGACTAGTACTCATATCTACTAACATTTTTGGAAATGAAGTGTCAATCAACAAGCATTTATTAAGTGTGCTTAATGTGTCAGGAGCCTAGTAATGCTGGGGATACAAAGAAAGGTAAAAACATGTTCCCTGCCCTCAAAGAATTCAGCCTTTAATAAGGGAGACAACAGGTGAACAACTTTGTACATGCCTGATAGATACAGTGTAGATAGGCAGTGGTCTTAGAGTGAGGGGGGAGCAGGAAGGAAAGACCACTAACAGAAGGAAGACTGAAGCTAAGTCTTGAAGGAATCCAAGGAAGCTGGGATGTAAAAATGAAGAATCATGGGGGAGAAGCCAGCAAAAAGGCAGAATCAGGAGATAGTGTGTCACATGTGAGGAACAGAAAGAAAGCAAGTATGACCCAGTTGTAAAATACATGGAGGAGAGCAGTGTAAGAAGACTAGAAAAGCAGGAAAGGAGCAGAGTGCTAATAATTTAATAGTTGATCCTGAAGGTAAAAGGGAGCCTGGCATTTAGGGTCAGATTTGTGCTTTAGGAAGATCTGGCAGCTCAGTGAGGTGGGACTTGAGGCAGGGAAAACAGAACTAGCAAGCTATTGGAATAGCTTTGGAGTGAAGTTGAGAGTCTGCATCAGGGTGGCAGCAGTGTGAATATGGAGATGGGAATGGACACAAGAGATGTAGTAGAGGTAAAAATGATACTATCTTGGGAAGAAAAACATGGTTTAGAATCCTGTCTAGGACAAATTTGAAAAAGAGGGCTGAATGCAAGTGAAGCATTATGGAAGTGGCTTCTCAAGTTCTCAACTAAAGACCTAAAAGAAATATCATTAGCTTTGATTCTTTTCATTTATTTACTAAGGTATAGCACTGATGGACTTATGCTGATGATAAACAAGTTCTTTTAGTTCTGAAAATGTAACTACCATTTGTCTTTTCATAAACATAAACATGAAATCACAGAATAGTCTTTTCAGGAGTCTAGAAATGGGTAATACTTAAAAATGAACAATATTAATGAGTGAGTCCAACTATGCCAGTTCCCACGTGCTCTATTATTTGATTATTTATAATAATCATGTATTATCCCAGAGGCTTCATTATTTGCCATGTCAATTGCCTATTCCTTCTCAGAGATTTTCCTTTGTGCAATGTGCCCATTTTCCCTTTGCTTTCATTGCTGGGCTTCCTTCAGTGTCTCAAACTTATGTTTCCCCTTAATATTCCAGAACCTATCATGCCTAATGTTCTACCTCAAACTGTAACAAGCCTACAAAACAGGTCTTGCAGCATCGATGGGAATAAAAGTAGGTTGTAACAAAATTTATTTTTTAAGGGAAAGGCATCAAACTTGCTTTGGAGACACACTTATGTGAAAAGGAAGCCAGAAAGGATCACAGATTTAGGGCTAGAAGGGAACTTAAAGGTTGCTAAATTCAGCACTGTAATTTATCAAACAAGGAAACTGAGTTCCAGTGGGATTAAGTGACCTGACCAAAGGTAGTAAGTAGTAATCAGGATTCAAATCCTATCTCTAAGGGGATGTCTCATACCATATCTTAGGGAGAAAAACTTGGTTTAGAATCCTATCCAGACCAAATTTGAGAAAGAAGGATGAAAGCATATAAGGCATTATGGGACTGACTTCTCTAGCTCTCAACTAAAGGCCTAAAAGAAATATCCTCAGTTTGGATTCTTTTCTCTAGACATT
Organism: Pseudocheirus occidentalis; assembly: GCA_028646575.1. Classification (NCBI taxonomy): domain Eukaryota; kingdom Metazoa; phylum Chordata; class Mammalia; order Diprotodontia; family Pseudocheiridae; genus Pseudocheirus; species Pseudocheirus occidentalis. Next base: position 5,219 of record JAQQSW010004014.1, read on the forward strand.
TCTGATGAAGGAAGTCATGTTTTGGTTGGACATGGGGTATTTTCTTAGCCTAGTGCTGATCAGATGATGTCCATATACTATTTATTTACTAAGGTATAGCATTGATGGAGGACTTATACTCATGAACACCATTTACTCTAAGGTTCCTCCTAGTTCTAACAGGCCATAATCCATCTCCACTGTTCTGTGGTAAGAGAACAGCTGTATGAATCCCCAAACCACAGCTTAAAGAGATGACAGTTGTAAAAATAAGTAGGGCCAGCACACCTTTTGGGGTGAAGTTTTGCGAATCTCTGAAAAGTAGGATTCCCTGGTTACATTTTAAAAATCCAACAAATGAATTTAGATTAATTTATTTTTAATCTTGGACTACTGACTCCTCTGCCTTCACTAGAATGGAAAACCAATAATTAACTGCATTAAAATTTTGTGATGTAGAACTGAGATTTTTGTTTTTTGAGGGGGGAAGGCAAGGTAGTTAGGGTTAAATGACTTGTCCAAGGTCACACAGCTAGTAAGTGTCAAGTGTCTGAGGCCAGATTTGAACGCAGGTCCTTCTGACACCGGGGCTGGTGCTCTATTCACTGCACCACCTAGTTGCTCCTAGAACTGAGATTTTAAGAAATTAACTCAAACATCTAAAACTTACCTCTATTTCTTTTATCAATTTTTCATGCACCTTTTTTTCTTCCTCAAGAAAATTAGTTTTTGTGGAGATAGATGCTTTTACAGTTACAATTTTTTCTTTTAGATTCATAATTTCTTCCTATATATAAAAATGAAAGTACATGGGTAAATAGAAGATGGATACTAGTACATAAAACCCAAGACACACTTATCATTGTGATTTTTAAAAACACATTACCTAGAAGCTGTAAAGCATCACTTAAATATTTCTGTTCTACACAACTAAAATTAGAAGCTTAGTCAAAACCCCACAGATTCTGAAACAGAACCAAGAATCAAATGGAAACAAGATGCAAAGATAAGCGGTAGTCATGGTGGCTATTGCCCAGCAACAGCACTAAGAAATGATTGACATCCTAAAGTTTGTAGCTCCCAGTTTTCAAAGAAGAGCAGGAAAAAGAAGTCAGCTTTAGTATAATCTCTAATTCATATTATTTTCATATCAACATTAGGCATACTAAATTGATTGGAGTTGGTTTGGATCTATCAGTCTGGAACCAAGTGCTTGAGCACTTCTTTGAATCACAATGTTTAACCACAAATGGATTAATTGCTCGCAGGATTTTTTCCTATATATTTTTATAAATCTAATTTTATTTCATTTTCAGTTATGCCTCCAAACATTTGGCACTGTTGACACTCATTTCAAATACTTCACAAAGTTGAAAAGGATTACAAAAGCCACCTGAAAAGCTTATGAATCTAGTCAAAACAGAATTTAACAAGTAGGACTACTGCTTAATTATTAGCCAACACTCCCTTACCAGATAATGTATTATATAGACCTTGCAAAAATAAAAATAAAAAGAATGAGCTCTAAAAAAGAGTATTTCAAACCTGTGCTTGGTTTATCATGTTTTCTTCTGGATTTTGGAGATCATGGATCAGTTCCTTTTTCTTTGTCATTAATTTTTTAATTTGTTCTTTTTTCTGATGAAGTTCAATCATAAATGGCCATTTATTTTCTGTCTCAGCCATACCTTCTTTATATATCCTTATTTTTTCATCATATGCATTATTTCTTATAAGGCATTCTTCAAACTCTTCTCGTGCTGTTTGCATGGAAAATTTGAGCTTTACATTTTCTGCATGTAAGAATTTGATTTGAGCCTCTAGGCTTCCACAATGAAGCTTGGTTTTTTCTATTTCGCTTTCTTGTAGATAAATGTGCTTTTCTGTTTCTTTTGTCTCTGCTATGACAGATCCTATTTGTTTCTCAAACTCACAGACTTCATTCTGTAATATAGTTCAACATTATCATTATTAATTCATGATATTCAACATCAGAGGAAAGTCATTGTTTTGATGCATAATACATGCAGGAAAATCACTTAACCAGTCTGAAAAATATGTATTTCTCTGATTTGGAAAAACTGATATAAAAGAAAATGAAAAATTCAATGAAATCTCAGAGTGATTTTTAAAAATTTCTTACAGAACTTGGAGCTCTATTTTCTACAATTTTCATTTATTTCTAGTTACGTGGCTTTTATTATTTGGTCCTAACATTTTATTTTGGTCATATGTTTAAAAATTTGTGTTAATAGAGGAAGCTAAGTGGTACAGTGAATAGAACACTGGCCCTGGAATCAGGAGGACCTGAGTTGAAATCCAGCCTTAGATACTTAATAACTTACTAACCATGTGACCTTGGGCAAGTCACTTAACTCCAATTGCCCTGCTTTCCTCCCTCCAAAATAAAAAAAAAAAAAGAAGAAAAAGTTGCTTAAAAAATTGTTTTAATAGGCATAACTCTGTGGAATAACAGAAGTAATACAAAGAGCTTCTGTATGTGTTGGTAAAGTGGAAAGAGCTCTGGATTATGTACCCAAAGACTTAGAGTTTAGTCCTAGGCAAGAGACTTTGGAGAAGATTTTTTAACCCCTGAATTTCATTTTTCTCATATGTAGAATAGGTCTACTTACTTATACAGTCTACTTTGTAGAGCTAGTGTTAGGATCAAACAAGATAAATGTGTGAAAGTGACGTAAAGAATGGAACATATTTTTATTGTTTTATGATAGAAAAGTCTAGTATTTAAATTAAATCTATGTTGTGATACTAATATCAGTGTCATCATTTCCTAGCTGATACCTTGATATCAAATGCCTAAACCCAGAACTATGCTAAGAAAGGAAAAATATCACTTGCTAAGGATTAAATTAAAATGTTCTTGAGGGTCATATCCAAGCATATAAATTGTTGTTTCAGACATGTCCAACTCTTCCTGAACCCATTTGGGGTTTTCTTGGCAAAGATACTAGAGTGCTTGGCATTTCCTTCTCCAGCTCATTTTGCAGATGAAGAATTGAGGCAAACAGGGTTAAGTGATTTGTCCAGGGTCATACAGCTAGCAAATGTCTGAGGACATATTAGAACTCATGAAGAGGAGGCTTCTCAACTCAAGAACTAGTGTTGTAGCTACTGCACCAACTATATAAATTAGGAAGTCTAAAAAGTCTATAAATATGCCTGAGCTACTCCAATTCAGACAGTTAATGAAGGCAGTTAAGTCTCCATATATGTTAAAAAAGATGAAAACTATAGATTTTAAATAAATTTTTTCATTATTATTGTTGTTGTTATTTGGAAGTGGTGATGGCAGTGGTAATATTTTTTTCAAATTAAAATCCAATTCTTGAAGATCTTCCTACTAAAGTCTTTCTCCAATGACTTAACATGATATAGAACTGATCCTGAGTTCATGAAGACTGCTAGTGAAATTTTGGCTCTGAAAGGTCCCATCAGGTTAAAAAGTCTTGGGTCCAGGGCTCCAGGGACAGCCTGTGTGTCTGTTCTCCAAAAACCAGCTAATTCTAAATTCAGAAAAATCTAATAAAAATAAAGTTGGCCACCCTGTAATGAGTTTTGGAAGGCCACAACAGTTTATAAAATATTAGAAGGATTGCAATCTGTGGTCATGGAATATTAGATTCAGAGGTGGAAAGGGCTCTAATCCTCTCATTCCGTGACTAAGGAAAGAGAGGCCAATTGAGAGGATTTGATCTGCTAAGATTACACAAGTTGTTAGGTGCAGAGTCAGGATTCAAAGTCTTTCTGTTACACCACACTACCATGTTGAAAGGATAAATTCAATGATGAAATTATAATCAAGAAGCATATTTAAAACTCAAACTTCACAATATTTGGTTCCTTATGTTTGTTATTATTGTTTTTGACCATAATAAGACAAGTTTCTAACTTGAATGAGGCTTAGATACAGAACTCTAGTAGGTAGCAGGAGTGTACAGGGTAACTCATTTTAAACAGAAAAAATCTGAGTTTGCTACGAATCTTATGTGGTAACTTGAAAAGACAGAAATTTTAGTGATAGCTACAGCTAAAAACAACATAAAAATCTTTCTGCATAAAGAATTTTAAAGACCTTGCTCTTTGTATATTTGTCTTTTTAGCCATATCCATGAATTGTCATCTTCACTGCTTTCATAATAATCAATCAACCAGTCAACAAGTATTTTTTAAGTACCTACTCTGTGCCAAGAACTGTGTTAAGTATTAGGGATACAAGTACAAAGAATGAAATGGCACCTATTCACAATGCACTTACCCTCCCAAGGAAGGAGATTATAAATATAGTCTGTATAAATACAATAAAGCACATATAAAAAACCATGTATCACAAATACAAGGTTATGTACATACTCACAGAGTACTTAATACAGGGTACTATGGGGAGGAGGGCACCAGCTTCTGGGGGAATCGGGAAGAACCAGGAAAGGCTTTATTCAGAATGCAGAGCTGCGTCTTAAGGCAAAGGCAGATTATTAGGTAGAGGTGAGGAGAGAGTGCGTTCTAGACAAGGAGAGAACAGTGCAAGAAGTACGAAGATTGAAACACGGAGTGTTGTGGAGGAGGGACAGAGAAATCAGTCTGGCTGAACTGCAGAGCGCGAGGGGAGGAGCAGCGCACAATGAGGCTGGACACACGGACGGGGCCGGGCACGGAGTGCTTTAACAGCAGGGAGTTCCTATTTTATCTTTCAATCAATAAGAAGTCACGAGAGTTGTTGGAGTCACACGTCAGATCTGCACATACAGAAAAACACTTTGGCAACAATGAGTAGAACAGATTAGAATCATGAGTGACGATGCTGGGAAAACAACTGAGGCTACTACAAGAGTCTGCAAGGGGGGGTGAGGGTCTAAACTAAGGTGGTAGGCATACAAAGAGAGAAAATGAATCAAATTTGAGAGATGTTGTGAAAGTAGACATCGCAAGATTTGGCAACTGACTGGGTATGTGGAGAATTGGGAGTCAGGAATAAGGACAAAATAACAAACCTGAGGCCTGGAAGAATGCTGGTGACTTTGTTAGAAATAAGAAAGTCTGAAGAGGAGAGGATTAGGGGGAAAGAAGGATTTCAGTTTTAGAGAAACAGTATTAAGTTTAAGGAATAGTTAAGTGGCGCAGTGGATAGAGCACCAGGCCTGGAATTAGGAAAACTCATCTTTGTGAGATACTTGTCAGACACTTAATAACCGTGTGACCCTGGGCAAGTCACTTAACCCTGTTCACCTCAATTCCTCATCTGTAAAATGAGCTGGAGAAGGAAATGGCCACTCCAGTATCTTTGCCAAGAAAACCTCAAGTGGGGTCATGAAGAGTAGGACACAACTGGACACAACTGAAAACAACTGGAAACAGCAATAATTGAGTTTAAGAGGCACTGAATGAAGCTTGTGAGAGACAACTGGGTTAAGTACATAGATCTAGGAATGATATGCATAAAGATGATAGTTAAACCCATGGGAGCTGATAAGGTTACTTAGAAAAAGAAGAAAGAACAGATAAGAGAACCCTGGATAGGTTGGGTTGGGAAACATCAACAATGAAGGGGTATGATATGGATGATGACCCAGAAAAGGAGACAGAGAGGGAGTAACCATCTAGATAGGAGGCAAACCAGGAGGAGAGAGGCATCACAAAAACCTGGAAAGACTATCTAGAAGGAGAGGTTATCAACAGTGTCAAATGAAGCTCTCAAGTCAAGAAGGATGAGTACTGAAAAAAGACTTCAGTCTTGGGGATTAAAATAGCACTGGTAATTTTGGAGAGGAGTTTCAGTTGAGTTATTAGGACCAAAAGCCAAGACTGTAGAATACTGAGGAAGCAGAGGCCGGGAGTGCAGATAATTGTTCCATGTCCAAAGATGAAGGAAAGCCACCAGGCTCCATCCAGGTTAAGAGTCACTAGTGGTCTACAATTTTGAAAATACTGAATTAAAAAGCTGTCAGCTGAGTTAAGCATTTTAGGAACCACAAAGAATTCATATACACACATACACAAACGTGAACCCCGAGTTGTATAACAGCTAGCATTTAAATAGTGCTTTAACATTCCCAAAGCATTAACATGCATCCTCTCAACTCTAGGAAGTAGATAATATTGTGCTCATTTGACGTATGAGGAACAGAAGTGGTTACACAGCTAGGGAATGCCTGATGGAGGGATCAAACTCAGGTCTTCCTGATCTAAGTCTTCCACTCTATCCACTGTGCCAACTAGCTGCTTCAGTGGCTGCTTTTATAAAACACTTGAATATTTTGAATTAATTTTATGCACAGAAAATGACACATTTTCCACATGATTAGAATGTTCATATAAATATAATTTAGGTTCCACTGAATGGTTGAAAAAGCATCCTAAGAAATGAAATGTCATATCACCTTTAATCATTTCTCTTATATTAATGCAGAAGTTTTAAATACATTTAATATTTTATTAAAGTTATAATGAATGAAATTACCTGCAGTTGGGACAGAATTTTTTTGCTCTTCTCTATTTCAGATGTTTGGGACTGCTGTTGCTCTACAACTTCCTTTACAGCATCAGAAAATGAAGAATCGTTTTTCTTAGCCATATCTGGAAAGAAGAGTTCGTTTTATTTTGAAATTAGGGATTAAAATACAAATAATAAAATGAGATAAATGATAAATGAAACAAATGATAAAATGAGATGGCACGGTACCTGGATCATAGTTATAAATGTTACATACTATAGAATGTTATCTACTATTAAATATGCTAAGAAATTGCATTTACTTTCTACTAAGCTCCTAAGTTTCTTTTTCATCATAAGGACATGGGATTTAGGACCAGTAAGTTTCTTTTCTGTGACTATAGCTGAACCCCAAAGAAATTATGAGAGAATAAAAAAAATGGAACTCTCCACATGGATTTCTGATGCAATTCCACCAGTTTCTTCATTGAACATGATGTTATTTTTCTATTTTTTATCAGACCACTTCTAAATGTATTATAATTACAGTAATATAATAATACCACATTATAATTACAGTTGATGTACCTTCATTCTATATACATGTCTTAACATGCACATTTATTTTCTAAACACTATACAATTCTCCTCTTGGCCAAATTTAACATCCTCTCCTCTATTCTACTTTGATGTTGCTTTTGACATAAATATCCCATGTTACAAGACCATTTCTTGTAGTTGGCAGTGTTCTGGTCCTCCCATGACTGTTCCTTTGCTATATTCTGTTCTGTCTCCTTCCCATTCCCTCTTGATTGACACAGAAGAGATTCCAGCCTGCATAGTCTTTTTCTTTTGCCTCTAAAGTATTCCATTTCACCTCCTCTGGCTTATCTGCTCCATCTTAATTAACTGATTTGCCAATTCTCGATTGATAGTCTTTAAATTTTCTCTATTTTAACCTACTGTGTACTCTTGAAGCTCATCCTAATTTTCAAATATCCTCCAGGATATTTCCATTTTACCTCAAGTTCAGTGGTTTTAAAATAGTATTTTGGTCTTTGCTATAAAATCCACTTATCTCTATGGTGCAAGTAGGGAGATGAAAAAGGTAGACAGCATAGAATTGTTCTATCCTCAGAAGTGTGCACATATATCAATACTAGATAAATCACTCAGGAAATGAAGAGGAAATTCTGCTTTTACTGACCCACTGACTCATTGCTTGGTACATTAGTACTTAAGAATCTTATCAGTTACAGATTTATAAACCCCTTTACCACTTCAATAAACTGAAAAATTAAACTTAAAATTAAATATAAAACACAAAGAATCCCTTCATAAAATGGTTGGGGTGGGGGAGGGGTTAGATTGAAGGGCATAGATTAGATTTTCTATATCTGCACATGTGACATAATAAGTTGGTTATATCCACTAACTAAAAATGCTGAACTCATAGAAAACATAAGAAAACAGACATCAAATAAGCAGACATTTAAATAAGTGCTACCTCTTTAAACTGCACAATTTAAGGTAAATATTTGAATTATACCTGCACAAATGAAGGCAAAAACCATTACTCAACAAGTATCTTCTCAAGACATAGACTATGTATTAAATTAGTCTGTCCTCTTTCATCTAACACCTCTGAAATCTGATGTGGAGAAAGAATATATAAGAAAAAGAAAGCTAAAGGGAAGGAGATCTCCTGAATCAAGAGATTTACTAGGATTTTGGAAAGACTGAGATAAACGTCTGAGGCCATCAGAATTACAAAATCATAGCATTTTCCATGTGGAAGAATCCCCTAGTCCAGTCTTTCACAATCGTCTCTTAAGTTATTATCCATATGCAGAAAATGTAGGTTATGTTAGCATCCCACCATCACAGAGAAGTTAGAGCTGCATGGTTCTTCCGTGTCAATTCATATTACTCTTTTCCTTTTAATCTCACTCCAAGACTAATCTTTGCTGTGAAGGATATCATTCACTCTTTTCAACCCATTATTACATGATCCTTTTACTTTTGTGTACATGAATAATTTGTAGTTTATTTGTTCAGGTGTTTGCAGCAGCACAGTGTTAATGAAGCCAAGACCACAAAATCTCCTATGGGACAGTTGGATTCATGTGGCGATAGGCTATGTGTCCGATCATAAGATGAATGAATCATCTGTGCCAGTGGTTCTTAACTTTTCTTGGGTCACTGATCCTTTTGGCAGTTTGGCAAAGCCTCTGGCCTTTTCTGAATTCAGAATAAATGCACAATATAAAATACATAGAATTACAAATGAAATCTATTCAACTGAAAGTCATATATATATAAAGCAAGTCCATGGATCCTAGGTTAGAACACCTGATCGAGCTAACTTAAAAGATGAGGAAATGGTGGCTCTGAGAGTTCATGTGATTCCCTAAGGTTGTAATGGGAATAAATAGAATTCAAAATCAAGTTCTGACTCCAAATTCAGTGTACTTTCTACTGTGCTGCACTTATGTCCAAGTTTCTTGATCTCTGCTCTTACATTTTTTCACTCCCTATTTAAACTGAATTGTAAACCACTGAAGGTCACAGACTGGCTCTTTTGAGTCCTGCACAGTGTACAAAACAATAGGCTGCTTCCCAATATCCTCTATAACTGAAGAGAAAGCTTAAGAAAACAGGATGACAACATGAAAGGTAGGTTTAAACAAATCAGTGGTACATTCACACCAGATAAATACATGCATAAAGACACATAGCTGTTGAGAAGAAGATCAGACTTATTTCAATCAGTCCCTACAATCTTCTTGTTGTCATTGTTGTTTGTTCTTCATTCTTGAGGACTGTGACATCAGGAAGGTGATGCCATGACTTGTAAGTGAATTGGATTTAAGTGAAGGAGGGTTGTGCAAAGTCACCA
>JAQQSW010004015.1:0-14544 GCA_028646575.1 Pseudocheirus occidentalis
TGTCCACTATGAAGATGTCCTGTATAATCACACATCCACAGCCTGTATTGAATTGATTGTCCTTCCAGTGGGGGTGGGTGACAAGGGAGGAATTGAAAGCATCTAGAATTTAAATCTATCTGCAATAACTGCAACTAGGAATTAAGATATACAGGGCCTGGGATAGGAAGGCCCTCCCTGCCCTACCAGAAAGTAAGAGAGCAGAGCAGGGGAGGGGCTTTACAGTGGGATTGCTGTTTTAGGGTTGGGGCAGGGGCAAGATGGGGAGAAAATTTGTAATTCAAAAATGTGATGAAAATGAATGATGTAAACAAGAAAACAAATAAAAAAATATTTAAAAAAAAAAGAAATGACAGTCTAGGTAGAGTCTGGAAGTGATTACCAGTTAGAGAACCCTTTTACTTGGCCCAATGTGTCAAGAGCATAAGAGGATATATCCTGCTGTGGACACATGGCCAATAAGGGAATGTCTTCCCAAAGGCCAAATTTTTATAAGAAAAAGGACAATAATTTTAACCAAAGAGGATTACATGAACAGAAGTTTGTTAGCAAATGAGATGATGGTTCCAGAGGACAGAGTTGAAGGGAAGAATGGAGGAGGTTCATGATTGGGACTAACCTGGATGAGAATGAGAGCCTGGGTAGTAGCAACAAGTTAGGTTATTTATTGCCTCGGTGGCAGAAAGATATGGGATTAAAGGATTCATCAGAAGTGTCAGTGGAAATATAGAACCAGTTATTGGAATCAGAAGATTGAGAATCAGTAAAATATACCAATATACCTGTTCAGAGTCCACTCCCATCTCAGGTCATGCATGGCTAGTACTCTTTGACAAATATGCCTTTCATAGTCACCTTTAAAATAGGGCTTTTCAGACTTAGAATTGTTTTATTTTCCTTACCCATATTGTCTCCAGAGAGACTTTTAACAGCTGAAATGATCATCTTTCATTTGGGTTGTTTCATAAGAAAAATGTGAGGTGAAAGATGAAGATGAGGATGAGGATGATGATGGTGGTGATGTTGATGATAATGATAAGTAGTACTTATGTAGCAATTCAGGCATTCAGAAAATGTATGTCACTTCATTTGATCCTCAGAGTAACCCTGTGAGGTTGTTGGAATTATTTTCCCTGTTTCCCAATGAAGAAATTGAGTCTGAGAGGCAAAGTGACTTAACTAATATCCCACTTCTAGTAAGTGTATAATGCAAAATTTAAACACAGGTCTTTTTGACACCAATTGTAGGAGGTTATTAAGTTATATCAAGAAAAAGGACTCAGGAATGAGGTTAGGTAATATATACAGAGAAGCATTGCCACAGATAATTCTTCTCTCACTGAAATATTTGAATATTTAGTTGAGGAGAAAAAATCATGCTAACTGAATAGATCAATTTAGTGACATAAAGATAATATGTCTCCTAGAATGAAGGCATCTAGAATAAACTAACTTCAGTTTCCTAAATTTATATGACCTTTAGTATGATAAAACTGGTCCAGAACAAGGTCACATTAGCAATGAAGATGTTTATAATTCTCTCAACCCCTGGCATCCTGTTCAGTAGAGATGAAAGGACTGATAATGAGATTATATGATCTCCCCCATCAGTTTTATTTTAAGGAAAATGTTCTCTTTACTATTTATCTCAAATGAGGTGCTTTTGATTACTAGACGATGTAAGTCTGCAAACAGCACTTCACAAACTGTGAAACGCTGTATTAATGCTGGAATTTGTCGTTTGTTTTTCGCTATTTTAGTTGTTTGTTAACTCTTTTGCTGTACTTTGTCTTTTTCCCTCTAGAATGAAAGGATATTGATTGGCAATTTCATCCCCATTCATACATTTGTATTAGTTTGGTAAATAGGAAGGATGATTTCTTATAATTTATCCATGACCCTTTTAACTTTATCTCAAAAGAAAGTGATTCTGATATGTGATATTTGCCTTGAAGATCAACAAATTGAACCAAACAAGTACTGTTAACAGATCTTTTCTCAAATCAGATATTTGATGACTAGACTCTATAGACAGCTTATAATCATAGCCAATTGGATAAGAAAACACTTGTAAGACATTCTGTGCTTGAAACTTTAGAGGGGAAGCATAAGGTTTACTTTCATTTAATTCCTTCTGAGTAAGTGAAAAATACTCAAAAATTACATCTACAACCTGTATTTGCCTTATTACTTCCTATTCCTCCTTTTTCTCCCCCTTAATTTTTTTTTCATCTTCTTCTTAGGTGGGAGTTCAAGGAAAAAGGGACAGGTAATGTTTCTGTTCCTTTTTGCCCATGGTTCAAAAGTCACTTAAATTTCCCAAATTAATCATAAGCAAAAACAATTTTTCAAGATCCCGGTTGTGATAACATGTTAAGTGTAAGACTTCAATCAATTAATCAACAACCATTTATTAAATGTCTGCTATGTACAAAGCAGTGGACTCAGTGCTAGGCACACAGAGACAAAAAAAAAAATAGTGCCTGGAGCTTACATTCTATGTTGAACTTCAGGATGAATACAGTCACTAAACCAATTACTGTTCAATGAATCCACTGGAACCACATGAGAGATAACGTGTAGTCATCTAAAGATCTATTGAGATAGATGGATTTTTCTGGAGTCATGAAAACAAGTCATTATGGAATATTGCTCATGGAGATTTAAGTACTAAATTTCTAGGGTAAGACATTAATTAATTTATTCAATTATTTATTAAAATTATAATATATTCATGAATAATATGTTAGCAATGAATAGAAATGCATTATTTATTAATCTGATTATTAACACATTAATTTTGTATATGCAATTTTCATAATTTTGATTTACGAGTCAAGTACCAGGAATTGTATGCAAAATGCTTGTAGCCCTTGATCTCAAGTTCACTGAGATGCATGAAATATGAAACTGCTCATTACAAAGATCTTACAAATTGCAACTAGAATTCACATACTGACTTTTTAAATCTTCTCAGGGAAATTTGCATCTCTTTGTTTCTAAATGTATATATACCTGGATTCAAGAGAGGTGTAATGACTGAGTAAAACACAGCAAGAAATTTGTCCACTGATGTTATGTTAAGTGGCCACACATAGATGAAGATACAGGGTCCAAAGAATAACACTACAACTGTGATATGAGCAGTGCAAGTGGAGAGTGCCTTGGAAGCCCCATCTTTGGAGTAATTGCAGATTGTGAGTAGGATATAAGTATAGGAGATCAATAAGATAACGAAGCATGTCATACCAAGAACACCACTTTCAGAATTCATCAAGATTCCCAGGGAATAGGAATCAATGCAGGCAAGCTCAATCACCAGTGGGATGTCACAGAAAAAACTGTTCACTACTCTAGGGCCACAGAAAGGCAGATCCACAATCATAGCCAGCTGACTCACAGAATGTACAAATCCAATAGCCCATGAGGTCATTACAAGCCAAATGCACCTTCTTTGGCTCATGATGGTTGTGTAGTGGAGTGGTTTACATATGGCTACATAGCGATTATAGGCCATGGCCACAAGCAGCACCATCTCACTCCCTCCAGCTAAATGCACAAAAAGTACCTGACACATGCAGCCCCCAAAAGAGATGGTATTGTTTCCTTTGAGCAAGTCTGTGATCATCTTTGGAGTAGTGACTGAGGAAAGCAATAAGTCAACAAAAGAAAGGTTGGCCAGAAGGAAGGACATGGGAGAATGGAGTTGGGAGTCAATGATAACTAAAATCACAATAAAGGTATTGCCTAAAACAATGACCAGGTAGAGCACCGAGATTGAAATAAAAAAGAAAATCCGAAGTTCCCATGAATCACAAAATCCCAAGAGCACAAACTCAGACACTGTAGAATGATTTACTTCAGCCATTCATTCAAGTCTTTATTATAAATCTCCTGAAGAAAATGAGAAAAATAGTTACTAGAATGTGAAAGAGCTTAATTCTCTACCTTTAATGTTCAAATAAATATTTTTCCACATAAATATGAAACCACATTTTATGTTCATTTAATCACCCTTGCAATAACATAGAGAGACTGATAGATGGCAATATGATTTAAAAGATTAGGGGGCACCTATGTAAGATGCAAATACACCAAGAGGAAAGGAACATCTGGTCAAAGGGGTATGTGGAATATTTGAAAAAATAACTCTATTATCCTATCAAAATGTTCCAACCATGATAGTGTTAACTGAAAAAAATCATTTATGGAGGAGAGAATGGTAAGGAGGTAGAAGTAGGCTGAAAAAGAGAGAACATTTAAAAAAAGAAAAGACAACTGAAGGAAAGCTGATCAAAACTAATTGGATGAGCTCTAGATAAGAAGTTCTATTCAAAATGAGCTAGAAAAAATAAAAAATCTATTACAACAAATGAAAGATGATCTGATTCATCCCGTACAATAAGTAGAAACTCAAAATTGTAAATTGACCAACAAAACTTAGTGTTTGGCATAAACCTGGAAAACAGTATCCTATTCTTAATTTTTTAAAATATTCTCCAAGGCTTTCAGGAGACCTTTTAAAATTATCTCTGTGAATCAGGATTATCAATCCTGTTCTCAATAAAATCCAAGGCAAAAAATAAACTTGAGGCAGAACATTACATGCAGATTTCTCTCAAAAACTATACTGAAAATAAAACTGTTGATTAATAAGAAATAAAAACATGGTTAACAGTAATTCATTTAACTGTACTCTGACAAATGTTTAACAACATTGCTACATTAAAAGTGTTGCTAATATAATATTAATTTTATTTTTATTAAACTAAATTTAATGTTAAATTTAAATCCATAAAATTTAAATTTATGAATAATTGGATTTGTTTTGTCATATTATACTTGTGGATGGCAGATTCTAGAATTTATTTCTTTTCATATTGAATAAGGGGTATATGAAAGCTTGCTGAAAACCAGGAGAACCGAAAAAGGCAAGAAACCTTTAAAGAAAAAAGTTGAGAAATCACTGAGACAGGTCATGTCTCAAATATCCCATCTATATTTAACATTTGATGATTTTGTGATTCCAAGTGTAGACCAATAAGGGAAGTCAACTCTCAGATTTCGCAAGAAGTGCTACAAAAAGATTCCTATGTAAATTCAAGATAAATGACTTAATCCAAAATCTTAATCAGAGAACTCTAAAATGCAATCTGAGGCTTCAGCATGGTAATAGTTATCCACCTGCCTGACTCACAGTAGCCACTTAATAAATAATCATTAACTGAATGACTAAAATAAAAATCCTGAAATGTGTTCAGTGTGTTACTAATTAATAACAGAAATAAATCACAAGATGGAATTCTAAAGTTTAATTGACCTAATTCAATAGGAGTTTAGCATAAATGGAAAGTTTTAGAGAGGAGTTCAAAATTCCAATTCTATTACTTATTATTTGTGTGACATTGGCTTGGTCCAATGAAATTGGAAATGACAAGTCCTTAACTGTAAAATTATATAAATAGAATAAATACTCTTAATTTTGCTTCAGGTACAAATCATATGACCCTGTGACAATATTGTGATCTCTGAGAGAAGCTGTGCATCAACTGCCCAGTGAAATAAAATGAACTTTTCATTTAAAAGTAGACAGTATTCAGTACCCTAATATCTAATGACTACATGTTTTCACTAGAAAAACTTGAGAAATATTGAGAAATCATTTAACCTATCAGTGCTTCAGGAAATGCTCTAAGACTATAAACTTCAGGCAAGTGCCAAACTATACTATCGTTTTTGAGGAAAGGGAGTTCCTGTACCAATTAAATCACAGGTGTTCTGAACCAAAAAGAAAAAAAAAGCTGCCTAATCACCCACAGAGGAGGGTAAATTAAGCTCAACCATGGCATCCTTAGCTATTTGAACTCTGTGTCTTTACTCACCTTGTGTTGTTATATTTAGCATCTCTTGGCTTAAATTCCTACATTCATAATATGGGGGTGGGGATAAAAAGGGAATGAAAGAAATTAAAATCTCATTCTAAAAATCTATAATTCAATGAACTTATGTGTATTTTCAAATATATTAGGTCTTCTGGGGGTACAAAAAATAAATATGCTCTCAAAGAGAACAATAATTTCCTCTCCTTTTCTGTCACTGCTTTCTTTAAAATGGGATTAGTTAAAACTCTAATAAGGAAAATTATAAGGTAAATCTATCTCCTTAATACTGGAGAAACTAGATAAGTCCCACTGAAGAGAGATGAGTCTCTTTTGCTACCTGGCATGATTCATTTTATAGTTCTGTGAATAGAGGCAAAACTTTTCCTCTCCCCCACCTCAAAAATGGTGGAAACTTTACAAATATCAAAGTAGAAAAAACAAAGAAAAGGAAAATTAACCTATCCTTTCTTCTGTCTTGTAAAAGTGTATTTTTGTAGCATTTCATATGCTCAGTATACTAAAGCTTTGTCCTGAAAAGTGAGACTTTTGCCTCTTTCCTATCAGCTATGTAACTGCCATATGGTAATACTGGTAAATTGCATGCATTTAAGGAAGAGAAGATGAGAGAAGAGGGAAAACTATAGAGGCAGAAAAATAACACAAATTGCTTACCTTATGCAGTCTCTGTGCAGCCAGTGATTTATCCTTTGATTACAAGTTTGTGGAGAATGATGTGCATCTAGTCTTGCTGAGTAGAGACCATGGTCTTTGAGTGAGCATCATCTTTGATGTAGAATATATTATATTCACTTCAGGGAAGTAATGTAGTCCCTGTGGTAAATCAGGGAACTTCTCACATTGTGTTCTAGGAAGATCAGGGCATAAGGTTCATGGAAATGATTAATCTTCTACAATCCTCTGAGACCTCTTTATGCCTAAAACTCCTTAGATTGAGATTATCATCTGGCAAATCATCTCTCAAAGTTCAAAATCAAGAACAACTGAATATAAATAGAAAGCCCCTAAACAAGCAATATTTTTAAACGTTCTTTCCCTGAATGTTTTCTTCTGTAATTTTTTGCATGGAATGTAATTACTCCACATCTCCCATTTCCTAGAATCTTTATCTTCCTCCAAGGCATCTCTTTCAAGAAAACTTTTCTGATCATCACCCCCATCACTAAAAGTTGAAATAAAAGTTTCTCTTCTAAAATTCCTAATATTGCCATTAAGAATGGTTTATGCTTATTACTTTCTACTTTCAGTATACAAGTCATATTCCTTTATCCAACTTACATTGCAAAATCCTTAAGGGTAGTGACCTGGAAGGTTTCTTTTTTTCATATTTGTATCCCTAGTGCTCAGGATGAGGTCCTATGCATAGTGTTGGTTTTATTTGTGAATTTTCACTGCAATTTGACATTTTGGCATATATGGCAGCAAAAGATTGAGAAGATCATATGTAACAGTTTTTATATCAGCTAGGTAAATTGACAGTTTCCAATAGGTGACCTTGCCTATGAATTGATCATCAGTTATATGTCAAGTATGACTCAGATATCATAGGACAGTTTGTGTCTAAAGATTCCCTACAATCCCCTGAAAGAAATAACTAATCTGAGAAGTTCATAATGTAATTAGTATTAATTTAAGGGATTTATGAAAGGATTTATTTAAGGAATTTCCACACTACTGATAAGGCTTTTTATCCAAATCTCTTCTAATAAAATGAATTTTTGAATGTGTTTTAAGTTATCCTCTGTGTTTTTATGCTAAGCACATTCTAAATGCTATGTGCCAGAATGCAACATCAATTTTTAGATAAAAGATTTGGGTTGTACTTTTTGTCCCTCAGGAATATAATTCCATACACCCTTGAAGGCTGTCAGATGTGAAAATCTCTGAGGCTTTGCCCTTTTTGCAATTTTTAAAAGGGTGTTTTTAGCTTGAGGGATGATTTGAGAATCACACCAGAAAAATAAAGCCAGTCTTGGAGAGTTTCACTGAGTACTAGGGATATAGGGATGGTGATGGAGGTATCTAAAGTCTTGGGAATAGTAGTGTCCCCCAAAACACCAGACATGCTTCCAACCCAGTCCCACATGACCATCATTTAGGGGAGAAATCATTATGGAAAAGGAGCCACCTTCCTCATCTTCCATAGCAACAATTAATAACGAATAGAGAGATAAGCCAAGAAGCCCTGGGAATAGAAGCACCACCAGATTTTCAGTCCTATTTCAAGCCCAGATCTCCTGGCCCTCATTTAAAGAAACTACTCCTGTGAAGATGTGACAAACTATCCCCATAAATATCTAATCAATTTTCCTTCACATAAGAAGCAAGGCAGCCTAGATGAAACAGCATGGCACCTAGACAAAAAGACAGGAAATCAAACTTACACAACACCTTGATCACTATCTCCCCTTGCATCTTGGTAGAGACAACTCTGGACCCATTTATAAGAATACAAGTCATTTCCCAATTGAAAATTGATCAAAGAAAATGAATAGACAGTTTTCAGATGAAGAAATTAAAGTTATCTATAGTCATATGAAAAAATGCTGTAAATCATTAATAATTAAAGAAATGCAAATCAAAATGACTCTGAGGTACCACATCACACCTATCAGAATGCTGGCATGACAGAAGTGAAAAATGATAAATGTTGGAGATGTGCAAAAATGAGAAGACTAATACATTGCTGGTGGAGTTGTGAACTGATCTAATAATTTGGGAGAGCAATTTGGAACTATGCCCAAAGGGCTGTAAAATAACACATATCCTTTGACTGAGCAATACCACTTCTAGGGATGTATCCCAAAGAGATCATGAAAATGGGAAAATGACCCACATGTACAAAAAAATTTATAGCACCTCTTTCTGTGGTGGTAAAGAACAGAAAATTGATGGGATGTCCATCAATTGGGGAATGACTAAAAAAATGTGGCATATGAATTTAATGGAATTGCTGTAGGAAATTATGAGCAGGTGGACTTAAAAAAACCTGGAAAGACCTATATGAATTGAAGCTGAATGAAGTGAGCAGAACCAGAAGAACATTGTACACATTAACTGGTAGATATCAACCAGATGTTGGGTGGCAATAAATCTGATCTTTATAGAAATTCATGATTATCTCTCCTGAGATGTCTTTTTGCACAATTTTTTCAATGAGTGTCAGAAGGAATGACCTAGAGCAGCCTTATTTCTGGTAAAGAGGGGTGAAGTAAGAGGAAGAGAAAACTGGTTCCTTAGAAGCAACTAGCTAAGCAGTAAAAAAAAAATGCAAGGCCTTTGTATGGATGGATGATCATGCAGATTTTAAATGGAGTTAACAAAAACTGCTGTCCATCACACAAATGATCTATGAGCCAGATACTATGTTAAGTGCTAGGGATAAAAAGAAAAGTAAAAACATAAGTCTTTGCTCTCAAGGTGCTCATATTCTAATGGGGATGACAATATGAAAATAACTAAACATTAAAATAAGTCAAAAGTAATCCATAGCAGAAATACATCAGCCTAGAGAATCAAGAAGGGCCTCCTACAGAAGGTAGTCTTTGAAATGAGCCTTGAAGGAAGTGAGGCATACTAAAAATTGGAAGTGAGGGAATAGTATATTCCAGGCATGAGGGGAAGCCAGTGTCCAGGAAAAGAGATAGGAGAGGAAGTGTCACATATCAGGAAGAATTGCAAGCAAGCCAAGGTTCCTGGATCTTTCATTGATCGAGTGAGGGAGAATAAAGTGGCAAAAGACTAGAATGGCAAAAAAGGAACAAGATTATTAAAAAATTAAAATGCTAACCTGATAACTTTATATTTGATCCTGAAAGTCATAAGAAGCCCTGAGCAGAGACAGAATGTGGGGGGGGGTTGGAGTGAGTGACATGGTCAGAATAGCATCTTAGAAAAATCATCTTGACAACTGAGTGGATTATCATGGGGAGAGATTTGAGGCACCATAAACAGTTAGAAGGTTATTTCAGTTGTCCAGGAAAGAGGTAAGGATGGTCTAAAGTAGGTTTATGTATATGTGAGTGGAGTGAACTAGATATATAAGAGATATGTTGTGAAGATAGAAATGACAAGATTTGGGTATGCATACTATGCAGCATGAAGTAGACCCTTATTATATCAAGTTATTCTTGTTTTATTTTTTCCTAACTGATGCCATATTTTATTCCACAAAGATCTTCTAAAACTTCTCTTCCTGCCTAAGGCCCCACCCTCCCCCACTCCTCCTCCCACTTCCCATCTTTCTCAGCTGGAGAACTTGCCAATCACTCTGATGAAAAAACTAAGGCCATTCAATGTGAGTTGCCTCTTTATAATTCTCCTCAACTGTAATGGCAAGCAAAGTAGTACTTTGCTGCTTATTTCAGCTATTCAAGTGCCTTTGAGCCTCGCCACTGATTCTATCAACTTGTTAGAAATAGTATACATTGTGTTGCCCTTAATAGGCCTAAGGATTTTTGGAGACATTCCCTGTCTTTAATAGGCCTAATATTATCAGTTGCAGCCCACAGAGAGAAGAGCTTACCAAAAGAGTGCAACAGGAAGGGTGGGAAAGGAAGGAGCAGAGTAGAGAAAAGTTCAAGCACAAGCTGGGACCAAGCAGAACTTAGAGGGAGAATGCTTGTGATTTCAGCACTCTGTAGCATTCTATCTGTTGGTCTGTCTGACAAAAGCATCCTGTCTGTTGTTTTTAGTCAGAAGCCCTGAAAGAAGACTTTACTGCTATCACAGACTCCCTGGGACTTTACTACTGTTACAGAAGCCCCAAAAAAGGATGTTACTGCTGTTACGTAAGTCCTGGGACTTTACTGTTGATTTGTGTTTGATTTCTCAGACAGAAACTTTGTTGAGTTGTGTTACTTAGAAAATGAATTGAGATGATAGTGCCAGTCATGTGTGTAAATATTGTTGTAGCTCTGTTAAACTTTGTCTTCCTAGAAACAGAAACTTTGAAGAGCTTGGAGTGGAGCAATAAGCTAAGATATTGAACTAGAAGAGAAAATTGTCTCTGTGTGAGTCCAGGCAAGAGCTGGAAGCAGTCATTTGCCTAGAAGTAATGAAAAACCAGAATGAAAATGCAACCTAAGAAGTCACCAGAAACTCAAGATGTACTTTCTGAACAAAAGAGAACCCTCTCAAAGTAAGAAAGTAAAAAATAAATATTAAAGGCTAACTAAATGAAATAACCATGATCATCACTGCTAATCTCCCTTATTGCTTACTGAGCTTGGTTTTTAATAATTAGAATTGATAACAATATATGATTCAAATCTAGTCAAAGAAAATCCTATTCTCTCTTGTCCTAGATAAATCTAGTGTTCTCCTAGGTGACCCCTCAGATAAAGAGTTAGACTTTGAGTCAGGAAGATCTGAGTTCAAATCCAGTCTCAGACTCTTAACCATTAACTTTGGGAAAGTCACTTCACAAGCCTCAATTTCTTCAACTGAAAAAGTGGGAATAATAAGAGCACCTATCTCCCAGTGTATTTTTAATTTATTTATTTACTTTTAGTTTACAGCATTCAGTTCTACAGTACCTTGAGTTTCAAACTTTCTCCCTCCTCCCTCTCATTGCCCGTGCCCCCATGGTAGCATGCAATAAAATATAGGATCTATAAATACCTTCACATTAAACATTAGTCAGGTTGTAAAATAGATATATAACTGATAGAATGAAAAATGGGAAAGAAGAAAACAAAACAAAACGATAAAAAGAGAGAGAGCAAGTAGTTTGCTTCAATCTGCATTCAGACTCTGTAATTCTTTCTCTGCACGTGGATATCTCTTTCCATCATGAGTCTTTTGAAGTTGTCCTATAACCTTACATTGCTGAGAGGAGCCCAGTCTACCAAAGCTAGTCATCACACATATGTTGTGTCTGTAATTGTTCACAAATTCCCCCTGGTTCTGCTCTTCTCACTCAGCATCAGTTTATATAGGTCTTTACAGGTTATTATGAAGTCGGTCTGCTCCCCATTTCTTATAGTACAATAGTATTCCATTACATTCATATACCACAACTTGTTTAGTCTTTCCCCAGTTGATGGGCATCTCCTTGATTTCCAATTCTTCACCACCACATAAAAGAGCTGCTATAAATATTCTTGTACATACGAATCCTCCTCCCACTTCTATGATCTCTTTGGGATATAGCCGTAGAAGTGGTATTGCTGGGTAAAAGGGTATGAGTATTTTTATAGCCCTTTGGACATAGTTCCAAATTGCTCTCCAGAATGTTTGGATCAGTTCACAACTACACCAACAATGCATTTGTGTTTCAATTTTTCCACATCTTCTACATCATTTATCATTGTCCTGTTTTGTCGTCTTAGCCATTCTGACTGTTAAGATATGGTAGCTCAGGGTTCTTTTGATTTGATTTCTCTAATCAATAGTGATTTAGAGCATTTTTTTCATATGCTTCTAGATGTCTTTAATTTCTTCCTCTGAAAACTAGCTGTTCATATCCTTTGATCATTTATCAGTTGGGGAATGGCTTGTATTCTTACAGATTTGACTCAATACTCTGTGTATTTTAGAAATGAGGCTTTTTAGAAATTTTAGAAATGAGACCCTGTTTTTCAAAATTCTTTCCCAATTTTCCACTCCTCTCTTAATCTTCTTTACATTGGATTTATTTTTACAGAAACTTTTCAATGTAATGTTATCAAAACTATCCATTTAGCATTTTATAATGCTCTCACCCTTGTTTGGTCATAAAATATTCTCTTCTCCATAAATCTGACACATAAACTATTCCTTGTTCTCCCAGATTTCTCACAGTTACAGCCTTTCTACCTAGATCATGCACCCATTTAGACTTGATTTTGGTATATAGTGTAAGATATTGGTCTCTGCCTAGTTTCTGTCATACTATATTCCAGTTTTTCCAGCAGTGTTTGCCAAATAGTGAGTTCTCATCCCAAAAACTGGGGTCTTTGGGTTCATCAAACAGTAGATTACTATAGTCATTGACTGCTGTGCCTCATGTACCTACTCTATTCCACTGATCCACTACTTTATTCCTCAACCAGTACCAAGCAGTTTTGATGACAGCTGCTTTATAATACAGATTAAAATATGATATGGCTAGACCACCTTCCCGAGCATTTCTTTTCATTAATTCCATTAATATTCTGGACCTTTTGTTCATCCAAATGAATTTTGTTACTATTTTTTATAGCTCTATGAAATATATTTTGGTAGATAGATTGGTATAGCACTAAATATGTGATTTAATTTATGTAAAATTGTCATTTTTATTATATTAGCTGGACCTAGCCACAAGCACCTAATGTTTTTCCAGTTAGTTAGATCTGACTTTATTTGTGTGAAAAGTTTTTGTAATTGTGTTCATATAGGTGCTGGGTTTGTTTTTGGAGGTTGATTCCCAAATATTTTATAATGTCTACAGTAACTTTAAATGGAATTTCTCTTTCTATATCTTGCTGTTGGAATTTCACTAGAAATATATAGGAATGCTGAGGATTTATGTGGGTTTATCTTATATCCTGCAACTTTGCCAAGTTTATTTATTGTCTCAAGTAGTTTTTACTTGATTCTCTAGGATTCTTTAAGTATACCATCATGTCACCTGCAAAGAGTCATAGCTTAGCTTCTTCTTCACCTGATTCCTTCTATTTCTTTTTCTTCTCTTATTGCTACTGCTAGCATTTCTGGTACCAAATTGAATAAGAGAGGTGATAGTGAACAACCTTGCTTCACCCTTGATTTTATTGTAAATGCTTCTAGCTTATCCCCATTACATATAATACTTGCTGATGGTTTTAGATAGATGCTACTTATTATTTTAAGGAAGACTCCATTTATTCCTATACTTTCTAGTGTTTTTAATAGGAATGATGTTGTATTTTGTCAAAAGCCTTTTCAGCATCTATTGAGATAATCATATGGTTTCTTCTAGTTTTGTTGTTAATGTGATCAATTATACCAATAGTTTTCCTAAAATTGAACCATCCTTGCATTCCTGGAATAAATCCTACCAGATCAGAGTGTATTGTTCTCATGATAAATTGCTGTAGTCTTTTTGCTAATATTTTATTTAAATTTTTTCATCTATATTCATGAGGGAAATTGGTCTATAATTTTCTTGCTCTGTTTTGTCTCTTCCCAATTTAGGTATCAGTACCATATTTGTGTCATAAAAAAAATTTGGTAGAACTCCTTATTCTCCAATTTTCCCAAATAGTTTGTAAAGCTTTGGAATCAATTGTTATTTAAATGTTTGATAGAATTCTCTAGCAAATCCATCTGGCCTTGGAGATTTTTTTCTTAGGGAGTTCGTTGCTGGCTTGTTCAGTTTTTTTTCTGAGATGGGGTTATTTAAGTAATTTACTTCCTTTTCCATTAATCTGGACAACTTATATTTTTGTACATATTCATGCATTTCACTAAGATTGTCAAATTTATGTGCACACCATTGGGCAAAATAATTCCCAATTATTGTTTTCATTTCCTTTGCATTGCAGGTAAATTCACCCTTTTCATTTTTGATACTCATAATTTGGTTTTCTTCTTTCTTTTTTATCATATTGACTAAAGGTCTATCAATTTTATTGTGTTTTTTCCCACAAAACCAGCTCTTAGTTTTATTTATTAATTCAATAGTTTTCTTAATTTCAGT
>JAQQSW010004017.1:0-14543 GCA_028646575.1 Pseudocheirus occidentalis
GTGTGTGAGAGAGAGAGAGAGAAGAGAGAGATTGTGTGTGTGTGAGAGAGAGAGATTGTGTGTGAGAGAGATTGTGTGTGAGAGAGAGAGATTGTGTGTGTGTGTGAGGGGGGGAGAAGAAAGAGAGGAAGAGAGAGAAATTGTGTATGTGTATGTGTGTGTGTATGAGAGAGAGAGAGAGAGAGGAAAAGAGAGATTGTATGTGCATGTGTGTGTGTGTGAGAAAGTGAGAGAGAGATTGTGTGTGTATATGAGAGAGAGAGATTTTGTGTGTATGAGAGAGGGAGAGAGAGATTGTGTGGGGGGGAAAGAGAGAGAGGAAGAGAGAGAAATTGTGTATGTGTATGTGTGTGTGTAAGAGAGACAGAGAGACAGAGAGGAAGAGAGAGACAGAGAGAGAGAGGAAGAGATTGTGTGTGTGAGAGAGAAAGAGAGAGGAAGAGAGAGAGATTGTGTGTGTGTGTGAGAAAGAGAGAGTGTGTGAGAAAGAGATTGTGCGTATGTGAGAGAGAGAGAAAGAGAGATTGTGTGTGAGAGAGAGAGATTGTGTGTGTGAGAGGGAGAGATTGTGTGTGTGTGTGTGAGAGAGACAGAAAGAGAGAGAGAGAGATTGTGTGTGTGTGTGAGAGAGAGGAAGAGAGATTGTGTGTGTGTGTGAGAGAGAGAGAAAGAGATTGTATGTGCATGTGTGTGTGAGAGAGACTGTATGTGCATGTGTGTGTGAGAGAGAGATTGTGTGCATATGTGTGTGTGAGAGAGAGACAGAGAGATTGTGTGTGTGTATGTGTGTGTGTGTGTATGAGAGAGAGATTGTGTGTGTATGAGAGAGAGGGAGAGAGAGATTGTGTGTGTATGAGAGAGAGAGGGAGAGAGATTGTGTGAGAGAGAGAGAGAAAGAGAGAGAGATTGTGTGTGTGAGAGAGAGAAAGAAAGAAAAAAGAGAGAGAAAGAGAGAGAGAGAGGAAGAGAGAGATTGTGTGTGTGTGTGAGAGAGAGGAAGAGAGATTGTGTGTGTGTGTGAGAGAGAAAGAGATTGTACGTGCATGTATGTGTGAGAGAGATTGTATGTGCATGTGTGTGTGAGAGAGAGAAAGAGAGAGATTGTATATGTGTGTGTGTGAGAGAGAGAGATTGTGTGTGTATATGAGAGAGAGAGAGATTGTGTGTTTATGAGAGAGGGAGAGAGAGATTGTGTGTGTGTGTGTGTGTGAGAGAGAGATTGTGTGTGTATGTGTGTGTGTGAGAGAGAGAAAGAGATTGTGTATGTATGTGTGTGTATATGAGAGAGAGATTGTGTGTGTATGAGAGAGAGAGAGAGGGAGAGAGAAATTGTGTGTGTGTGTGAGAGAGAGAGAGAGAGAGAGAGAGAGAGAGAGAGAGAGAGAGAGAGAGAGAGAAGTATAGTCTCATATCTCTTTTGGGGGTCCATGGTTGTTCTTTATAATTTTGCAATATTCATTCTCAATTGTTTTGTGGTTGCTATTTACACCCATTTACATGGAGGCTGGCATTTTGTACATTTACATCATTGTAGTTATCGTGTTTATTATTTTCCCTAGATTTTCCCATTTCACTTGGCATCAGTTCATGTAAGTACCCCCATGCTTCTCTGTATTCTTCACATCCACTGTTTCTTAGAACACAGCAATATTTATTACAATACTGTACCAGACATATTTTTAGCATCCCCATTGATGAACATCTAGTTTGTTCCCTGCTCCTTACTACCACAAAACACATTGTTATGAATATTTTGGTGCATATGGAACCTTTCGTTTTGTCAGTTTCCTTCTTGGAGTATATGCCTAGTAGGTGAGTCTCTGGGTCAAAGAGAGTGAATATTTTAGCCACTTTCTTAACATACATAATTCCAAATCAATGTCCTAGATAGTAATAATGGAATCAATTTACAACTCTACCAACAGTGCATTAATGTGCCTGTCTTCCTACATCCCCTCTGACATTAACTATTGCCATCTTTTGTCATCTTTGCCAATTTCTTAGGTGTAAGGTGAAGCCTCAGGGTTGTCCTGATTTGCATTTCCCTTAATACTGATTTGGAACATTCTTTCATATAGTTGTTAATAGTTTGTAATTCTTCTTTTGAGAAATCTTTGACCACTTGTCTACTGGGGAATGGCTTTTGGCCTTATATATTTCTGTTCATTGTTTATGTATCTTGCATGCCAAATCCTTATCAGAGATATTTGACATAAAAGGTTTTTTCCCAGTTGGCTGTTTCCCTCCTTATCCTAGATGCAGTCATTCCATTTGTACAAAGAGCCCTTCAGTTTCACTTAATCAAAATGATCTATCTTATCTTTGGTAATTGCCTCTATTCCTTGTTTAGATAAGAATTCATTTCCTACCTATAGGTGGGAAAGGTTTGCTTCTCCTAATTTTTTTTGTGGTATTAGCTTTCATATTCAGGGCATCTATTCATTTAGAATTTATTGTAGAATGTGATGTAAAATGTTGGGCTAAGCCTAATTTAGTCAGAATGCTTTCTAGTTTTCCCAGCAGCTCTTATCAAACAGGAAGTTCTTTCCAAATTAATTTATGGCTTGGAGTTGATTGAATCCTGGGTTATTGAGTTACATTGTTTCTGCTTTTCCCTTGCCTAGTCTGCTCCACTGATCTCTTTCTCTGATTTTTTAACCAATACAAAATAGCTTCAATGATTGTAGCTTTCTAATAAAGTTTGAGATCTGAATGTGCTAATCCCTGTCTATTGTTACCTTTTTTCAATACTTGATATATTTTTAAAATTTTCATTCTTACTCTTAGCAAACACCAAGTAAAATGGTTATTTCCATATGTATAGTGGACCATGAGAGGATTGTACTTGAAATTTCAACTCCTTAATGTACAGCTTGCTTTCTTTTTACATTTTAGCATTTCTAGCAATAAATTTAATTGGTAGCTTTCAAAGATCTCTTTCTTGTCTGTTTCTTTTTTGACATTTCTTGTGTTTTCTTCTCTGAATTAAAAACAATAAACCTCTGTTCTTTTCAATATATTTTTTTTACTACCCAGTCTGTGGCCACACTAGCCATTTCACCATACTTCACCTCCTCCATTGGGAAAAAAGAAAACAAAGATTTTGTAACTAATATGCGTACTCAAGCAAATAAATTCCTGTATTACCTATATCCAAAAATGACTTTTTAACATTTATTTGCAACAACTCTGTGCCCTTACACATGGTCAGTTTTTATATGTGTCCTGGGTGGTATGGAGATATATAAAAACGTGATTAATACATATATAATGTGGTTCAATTTAAAAGGCAGAAAAAGTCTTTTCTCTTTAATTTCCTCAGCAGATTATTCAATTGTGTATTTCTTTCTTGTTTATATTTCTGTTATATTTATCCAACTCTGAAAGATGAACATTAATGTCTCCTACTATTATTGTGTTGCTTTTCATGTCTTTTTTTAAAGTCAGTTAATTTTTTCTTTATGACTTGGATACTATGAAATTTGTAGTACAAGAGTTTAATATTGATATTGGTTTGTTTATGGCTCCTTTCAGTATAATGTAATTTGTCTGTTTTTCTTTGCTTATGTTACGAATTATAATTTTTCTTTGATGGCATGAATTGAACTTGCACTTTTTTTGATTCACCATAAATGTGGTATTTTTTGTTCTAGCCTCTTATTTTTATTCCATTTATGCCTTCATTTTTAAATGTATATCTTATAAACAACAGATCGTAGGGTTTTGTTAGCCAATCTGAAACTCTTTCACCTTATTAGATTGTTTAATCCATTCCCATCTAACATTATAAGAGCTGTATTTCTAGTATGGTTTCCCTGAATATGTGTTTGTTCTCTCTCTCTCTTTCTCTCTCTCTCTCTCTCTCTCTCTCTGTCTCTCTCTCTCTGTCTCTCT
Organism: Pseudocheirus occidentalis; assembly: GCA_028646575.1. Lineage (NCBI taxonomy): Eukaryota > Metazoa > Chordata > Mammalia > Diprotodontia > Pseudocheiridae > Pseudocheirus > Pseudocheirus occidentalis. Next base: position 3,895 of record JAQQSW010004017.1, read on the forward strand.
CTCTCCTGCTTTCTCTTTTAAGTAAGTACTTTTTCTCTGTGGTAAATTTTACTTAATCTACTTTAAGGCAACTCAGTTGCTTCCCCTACCCTTCAATCCCTCCTGTTTGTTACACCTTTCCCTAGGTTCAGAGCTTTACTTTACTTATTTATTCTTTTATCTGTCTTCTTTTTATTTACCTCATTCTCTCTCACATTTTCCCTTTTCGTTTCTCTCCTCTCAGTTAAGTGGCTAGTTCAAAACATCCCCTTTTCTCCCATTCAGTTTCTCTTGTTTGTTTTATTTTCATTTTTTTCTCTATATTTTTCTTTTTCTTTTCTTTTTTAGCTTTTGGGAGGACAACTGAGGTAAAGTGACTTGCCCAAGGACACATGGCTAATAAGTGTTAAGTGTCTGTGGCTGGATTTGAACTCAGGTCCTCTTGACTCCAGGGCCGGTGCTCTATTCACTGTGCCACCTACCCGCCCCTCTTATGTATTTTTCTAAGAAAGATTTCTTTACCTGGTTCTCTTCGTTGTTTTTCTTCTCTTTCTGTCTCTTTTGAACTTTTATTCTTTTATTATATATTTATTCATTCCTGAATTAGCCTTTCTCATGTTTCTCATGGAATTAAAATTTCTAAGTACCAAGTCTGAGTTGCCTCTTTGAACAAATTTCTATGTTATTACCTTTGTAGATCTTGCCCCCTCACCCTTTATTTTGGTTGTGTGTGCTTATAAGTGTCAATTTATGAGAGAAATAATGAGGACAGAAGGATTTCTCCATGGTAAAAAATGTCTGAGTCCCCAATTCTGCACTCCAGATTCTATCCCTTGCCCTCCCTATGATTATTTTTTTCCCCAGTTGCCATGTGATTTCCTCCATGACTTCCCATCCTTCTGTATGCTGGCTCCCCAGAAACTCAGGTTTCCCTTCTCCCAAGGCAGGATGTTATCCATGGAGAAAAAACTCCTCAAAGGAGATGGTCTCCCTGTGTGTCATCTCCTTGCCGATCAGAACTGTCATAAAGTTTGTTATCTTCCACTGCAGAATATTTCTCTTCCCTTATGGGAGTGCTCTTTGAAGGGACTCCCTCTTCTCATTGGATTGAGACTTCCTTCTTCCTTTCCTCCTCCTACCCCCACCCTGTTTCACCAACCTTTGCCACTTCACCCACTGTCCCATATCCCCACCTCTTGCTGAGAGACTGTAGGAGTTAGCTTCCCATTGCTATTTACTCATGGATTTGATTAGAATACATCACACATTCCTCTCTATCCTCTATCTCCTGTCTTCCCTTTTATGTATTCTCCCATTATGCAGTTTAGTTCCACAAAATGCACTGATTCACCTGTAAGGAAGTTACAGGGTTTAGTCCATAGTGTTTTGGTTTTTTCTCTTTCTTTTCATTCTGCCTTTGGTTTTTTCCTCTTGTGTACTTTTGAAAAGAAATCTATTCATGGTCTCTCTGTTGTTGTTTCTAGGCCAGTAGATGTCTTTGTTATTCTAATTTTTTTCTTTTAATAGTCCCCAGAGCTGGGATAATTTATCTTGTTACTTATTAGTTCCTTGGTAGTTGTATTTGCTTACCTTTCTTTTGTTTTTGTTGTTTGGGATATTTGTGAATTGAATAATCTGCCCACGTCTGGTTCTTTTTTCTCTGGGAATACTTCAAATGCTTCTCTTGTATTGAAGTCCATTTGTTCATGGATGATTAGCCACAGGTTTTCAGGGTATGTCAGTCTGGGTTGCATCTTGATCTTTTTTGCTTTCCAGATTATTTATTCCATTCCCTTCTGTAGTTGCTGATGGATGAAGAAGTTTTGTGCTTTTCAACTGTCTTTTCCTTTATCTTTAAAAATCTTCCTGCTGGTCGTTTGCAGAATTTGTTGTTTGTCACTGGAATTGTTTAATTTAACCATTATGCATCTCAGAGTTTGAAGTAGAGTGTTTTGGGGGATTTTTTAGGTTCCTCCCATTCCATGCAATCTTTGGCTTTTTTAGACTGGTGCTTTAGTCTTCAGCACTCAGAAATTCTGTGCAGCTTTCTCATGCCTTTTCTTGCATTGCGGTATTCATATATTTGGACTTGTCGTGTTTTTCTGGAAGGCCTATGATCCCTAGGTTATCTCTAGTTAACCCGTCATGGAGAGCAATGTGTTTTACTTGTATTGAGATCATGTGGTCTGTTAAATTCATCGTTTCTTCGAGATTGCCCTTCCCTTCCTTATCTTTGTATTACTAATCTTTTAGTCTTCATCTTGCTTCTTTGAGGAGACTCTGCACTGCAGATTCCAGTTGTCCTATATTCACTAATTATTTCTGCTGTTCAGGCCCTAAACTAAGCTGTTTATTGTCTCTCAATACACCAATTTCATATTTGAATCGAATCATTATGGAACACTCTGCTATGCTTCCACGCCCCTTTGAGAATCCATAGTGTTCTCGGCTGCATCAGGTGTCTGTCTTGCAATATTTTTTAGGGAGATTTGTAATCTGTTGCTATTAATCTTTCCTTCTAATTTTAGTGTCTTTTCTGTTGATTTATCTACATGTGCTCTAGGTTTTAATTGAATTTTCTTCCTCTTGAAGTCTTCGGTGGTTTTGTCCCTTTCTGTTTATATTATCCTCTTATTTATTTATATTTATTATCTCTCCACTATTGCTCACTTTCTGATCCCCTCCTCCTTTGTCAATAGATTTACCCACTCCCCCAGGACTGGACCTAAAAGCTATCTTACCATTATCCCACATTGGGAAATATACTGAGCATCAGTCTGGTCCCTGACTGGATTACTCCTTTTTGTTTTCAAGCCCTCTGCAACCACACAGGCTTGGAACCCTGCTAAAATCCCCTCAAGCTTTTAGTTCTCTATCTGGGCTAAAACAGTATCTGCCCTTTTTTGTACGGTTTGGGGAAGGGGGTGTTCTGAGCAGTTTCTGCTGCCTTGGGGTTCCCTAACCTGGATCATGTCCCCAGGCAAAAGAGCAGCACAGCTGGTAAGGAGCGGAGCAGGAATTGGAAGCCGCTTCTTGGATAGAAAATCTAGTCTTCCTGGGAATGTGTCATTGCTAAGGGATTTTTCAAGGTTGCCAAAGACAAAGTCTTAACTATGCTTTCAAAGGGCAAAGAGCTAAGATTGAGAGAAGGGAAAGCAGCTCTCTTCTGATTGTTGAGCCTTCAACTCAAGAAAGATCTACTATGTGTCAGGTACTGGATATACTGAGACAAGCATGAAGTACTGCCTGCCTCCAAGAAGCTTACATTCTGTGGGAGAATACAATATGTATACAGAAGAAGAAATGCATAATGATTTGAGAATTACAGTAATCTGACTATTATAGAGATGAGGAAAGGCATGTAAGAATTGTAAGGGAGGAGATGAGGACATATTGGACAGTCTGTACAAAGGTATGGAAGTAGGGTATGCGATGTTTGTAAAAATACCTCCTTGACCGCTTTAGTTGGAATGTTGAATGTGAAGAAATGAGTAGCTGGAAACACAGAACAGTGATAAGAGTGTGAAGGGTGAGAAGTCTGTCCTTTATGGTAGATGTAATAGAGATCCATAGATAATTATAGATTTAAAGCTGGGTGGGGCCTTGGAACTTGTCCAGTCTGACTGACTCATTTTCAATTTGAGGGAACTGAGTCTGAGGGAGCTAAAGTAGCTACCAGAGTCAAATAGGTAGTGATTGGCAGAACTGGGATTCCAACCCATGTACTCTGACTCCAGACCCAGTGCTCTGTCCACTACACCAGGCTGCTGTCCAGCCCAGGGGACTAGAGCTTTCCTGACCCACTCTCCTGGATTGAATTCCCTTCTGTAGACATCTTTCCCTGAGTCAGATGTGATAAAAGCTATATTTTAAGAACTCTATTTCATCAGCTGTGTGGAGAAGAGATCAGAGAGAAGGAGATCAATTAATGAGCTCTTGCAATAGTTTGGGAACAGGTGATGAAGCACTGTCCTGTAATGGTAGCCGTGTGAGTGGAGAGAAGGTGACAGATATGAAAAATGTTGTGGAATAGAGTCGACAAAACATGGCACCTAATTGGCCATTAGAGATGAGGAACAGGGAGGAGTTGAGGATGCCTCTGAGACTGTAATCATGAATGACTGGAAGGATGATGGTATCTTAAGCAGAAATAGGGGAGTTAGAAGAGAGGACGGCATAAAAGAAGGCATTCCTAGCCCTGAAAAGAGTGAGTAGCAATGCAATGACTTGGGGAGGGGAGTCGTGTTTTTGTGAGTGCTAGGAAATGAAAAGAGCATGAAATGAAGGAGATGCAGACCAAAGGGAAGGAATTTCACCTTTGATGGTTCTTTAATGATGGAGGGTGGGTAGCATCAACATGTCTTCTTCTAAACACTAGGCAAGAAGGGGCAGCTAGTTGGTGCAGTGGGGGTGCACTGGGCCTGGAGACAGAAGGACCTGAGTTCAAATCTGGTCTCAGACATTTATTAGCTGTGCTACCCTGGGCAAGTCACTCAACTCTTATTGTGTCCCAAAATTAAAAAATAAACACTAAGGGGGTTTGGGCTGGGCCTCCTGATCAGTAGTATCCCCAAGTACTAAACCAAAGTCCCATCAGCACCAGCTTTCCTGCTTCAACTCCAAAGGACATCTGGGGGGATAATATACCCACCTTTCCTTTCATTTGATGCATACACACTCTTGGCCTCTTGGTTCACGGATAAGGTCCACATCGTGAGCATCCTGACTGGTCTCTGAGGCTTACTAAATGCTTGTTGAATTGAATTGGTGGCAAGAGTCCTGTCCTTGAGGCTCTTGTGGTTATGGTCCTTGTGTGAGTTGAGCAAGGGAGAAACTGAGGAAAGACAGTCACAACTCTTCCACAAGATTTTGAGTTACAAATTTTCTCCCCATCTTTCCCCTCCCCACCACCCCAAAACAGTGATCCCATTGTATAGCCCCTCCCTCAATCTGCTCTCTCCTATGTCCTCCCCCATTGCCCCTCTGACTTTCCAGTAGGGCAGGATGGGTCTCCCTTCCCCAGTGCCTGTATATCTTAATTCCCAGTTGCATGTAGTTAATAATAATAATGATAATAATAATATATATCTATACATATGCATTTTAACATTTGATTATAGAACTTTAAATTGTAGATTCTTTCCCTTCCTCCCTCATCACCCACCCCCACTGGAAGAACAAGCAATTCAATACAGGCTGTACATGTGTAATTATGCAAAACATCTCCATAGTGGACATATTGTGAGAGACTGATTATGTTTCCCTCCTTTCTATCCTGCCCCCCCTTGTTCTATTCTCTACCCTGTCCCTGTCCCTTTATAGAAGAGTATACTTCCAGCAACCTTCCCCCCACCCTGCCCTCCCTCTGTTATCCCACCTCTCATCCCCATCATCCCTACTCTCCTGTGTGGCAAGATACCAAGTTTAGAGTTTATGCCATTCCTTCCTTAAGCCAAATTCAATGAGAGTAAGGTTGACCCATTCCCTTTTGCCTTCCTGTTCTTCCCCTCCATTATAGCAGTTATCCCTAGCCTTTTCTATATGAGATGATTAACCCCATTTTGTCTCTCCCTGTCTCCTCTCATTCTAATCCTCACCCACCTCAGAATTTCACCTTTTAAAGTATCATCCCTTCCTATTCAATGGATCCTGTGCCCTCTAGGTACACATATATACACATACTCAGATATGTGTTCATACGCATATATAAGCCCTCCAATATAGACGTATGTGTATATATATGAATATATACATTTGTATTCCCTTCACCTATCCTTATACTGAGAAAAGTTTCATAAGTTACAATTATTGTTTTTCCATGTTGGCATGTAAATAGTTCACCTTTGGTAAGTTCTTTATGATTTCTTTTCTATGTTTACCTTTTCATGCTTCTTGTAGACAGTCACAACTCTTAAGGAAGCTCTAGAATCAATGTGGTAGAGTCAAGAAGTCACTAGGTTTGGAGTCAGACACCCTGTTCTTGAATCCTGACTCTGTTTCTTACTCCCTGACTTCACTACTCAGTCTCAATATTCCTCTCCTGTAAAATGGTAACAAAAATTCTTGAAGTACCTACCCTACCAGTTTACTCTGAAGATGTTAACAGCTTTGTAAGCATCAAATCACTACAGAAAGGTGTTTCATTGCTACTTAAAGGGGGAGCAGTTTACAAATTGGAAATCAACGTTCATAGGTAACAGGAGGCTCTTTTTAATGTTTTGAAGGAGCAGAAAATAGTTCATGAAGAACGAGCAGCTACCTTATTGTATCTTTACATTTGTATTTCTTTAAACCATGTCCCAATGATTTTTCCTATTTAAATACATTAGTAATTTTGGTCAATGTTTATGTTTAGCTTTTTATCTTGGTACATATGCATCATTTTCAACAAATCCTGATAAAGTGATATTCTGTATATGGGTGGGAGAGAGAGAGAGAACGAATGAGAATGAGAATGTGAATGTATATGTGCACAGAAGCATCATTGAGTGGAAAATGCTTGTTAACCAGCTTGGTCGTTTAGGGATGCCATGGGGAAGAATGATTAGACTTCTCCTGGTTGGACTCAAAAGACAAAACAAGAAACTGTCTAGAGACAGGAGTTGCACATTTTAAGTTGATGTGAGGAAAAGCCTCCCAAGAATCTGAGCAGCCTCCAAATGGAAAGAACTCCCTTTCACAGGATGTCTTCAAGCAGAGGTTGGCTGGCCACTTGTTGGGCATGTCTACTTGGATTGGACTTGATGGTATCAGAAGTTGCATCCAAACTTATAATTGTAGTCTGGGGCCATAAACCAGGTTCCAGCCCTTGACAGGAAAATACCCTAATTAAAGCCATACCACATACTTCACGGATTCTGGCTATAGACACAAACCTATGAAGGGGTGGTGAGCCTGGTTTCCATAGCTGCATTGACTTGAGATACATGTCACATGACTTAGCAAATGTTTCTTGCCATGGAAACCCCCAACACAAGTCCCATCAGTCTCTTTGGTTGATTTTTGGAATTCTTTGGGAGTCTTGGCATGTCTGACTTTACTTTGGAGGATGGTCATTTGCTGACGACCAGCATATGGTCTGGGAGGTCAATGAGGGAAGAAACAATAAATTATCCTCTAATTGACTGGAAGTGATGGGGCTATGGATCTTTGGACAGTGAAGCCGCTGCCTGGAAGATTAGTCATTGTCAGAGTTGTTGCTGTTGTTGTTCTCCCCCCCCAAGAATGACCTCCACAGATGGAGTGAGCCCCCATTCTCACTAGATCTGTGTATTCTGACCTAAAGGAAGCACAGATTGCTATGTGTGCTAGTGGACATTTAGCTGGTTTGGGATGGGTGTCAGGGAGCATGTGCATGTCTCAGTACAGGGGACATTGGGGAAAAATGCAGGCTCTAATCAAAGTGGAATTTTTGTTTCTGAAGCACTTCGGGCCTCCCACTCCTTGACATATATCAGTGTTACCCTGACCTAGAACATATTGTTCTGGGGGATCTGGTGGCACCTGTTCTGTGGTCAATAGGACTATCTTAATGAGCTGCAAAGGACTTGAAATGAGCAAGTCTCATGAAAGTAGCTGATTCTATAGGATGAGGACACATGACAGCTTGGGTTCTGGCCCTAGTCCTCCTGGGCCCCATTCTTCTCCGAGGAGGGCAGCTTGAGGGAGCTAGAAAGGCAGGAGACATGAGCCCGAAGCAGTAGAGCCCTGGGTGTGCTTGAAGAGGAATGCTTTGGGAGATGGTAGAGGGTTTCAGGACATAGCCTGGAGCATTGGTAACCAGAAGCTTGGCACTTTCTGTTTTCTTGCCTTAGAGACATAGCTGCGATTAGTGGAAAGAATCCTGGACCTGGGAGCAGGACACAAAGGCTCCATAGTTTGCTGAGTAATCTTGGGTAAGCCACTCCAGCTCTCAATTCTCATCTGTAAAGTAGGAATAATAATCTTTGTCTTCCTTTCTTCATAGTGTGGCTATAAGGAAAAGACTTTGCAAACCTGAAGGAGCTGGGGGAGAAAAGGATCCGAAGAGCTTGCAGGCAGAGCTGAGAGGGACCTCAGAGGCTGTTGAATCCAACCTCATTTAACAGAGAAAGAAACTGAAGCCCCAGAAAGAAAAAATGACTTGCCTAAGGTCACATAGGGAGTGACTGGCAGATGCAGGGTTCAAACCCAAGTCCTCTAAGTTTATTACCTGTATGAAGAGTTGGGTCTTAACCCTGTAGAAGTGCTGGAGGGCAAAGACCCACTGGGGACACCATTTTCCAGTTATGCTCTATTGGCATGTGGGCCATAACAATTTCTAGGGCCCCATTAGAAACAGAAGCTGACTTTTCACCTAGCAGCTGGGCCTTCCCTCCCCTCCTTACACAGGGGTGGCCTTTATTCCATACACTGTCTCTCCTCTATGGCTACATAACCTGCTTCACGCTAATGTACACATCTTAGTTTTGTCTCTTGTGGACTCAAGGTTGAATGGGTCCTCCTAGGCCATTGTGTACAATCCAAATGTAAGCAAGAAGTCTCCCTCCCAGCATGTCTGTCCGTTGCTTGGAGTCCTTCAGTGAGGGAAGCCCCTTGCCTCCTGAGGCAGCTCATTCTACTTTTGGATAACTCTAATGATGAACCAGTTTTCTCTGATATTTTCCACCCATTGCTCCTTATTCTACCCTCTGGGGTGAAAATGACCAAGTTTAATCCTTCTTTCCACATGACAGAACTCGAAATACTTGAAGGCTGCTAACATGCCTTTCTTGAATCTTCTCCAGGTTAAACATGATCAGTTCAATCAGCTGACCTTTATATGGTGGAATCTTGAGGCTCTCTGCCATCTTAATTGCCTGCCTAAATGCCTATTGGACATCTAAAACCTTAAATTCATAATGTTCAAAACTGAACTCATCTTTCCTCCCCAATCCTCCTCCCTTCTAAATTCCCCTATTACCATCCTCCTAGTCACCCAGTCTTGAAACCTAGGTATCATCCTCAACTCCTTATTCTCTCCTACCCTCCATATCTAGTCTGTTGCCACAGCTTGTTAACATTACCTTTGTAGTATCTCTTGCATATGCCTCCTTCTCTCCTCTGCCATTGCTGCCACCATGGTGCAGGCCCTCATCACCTCACACCTGGGCTACTGAAGTGTTGGTTACTCTCCCTGCCACAAGTCTCTCCCCACTCCACTCTATCCTTCACTTGGCTATCATATTAATTTTCCTAAAGCACACGTCTGACTACTTAAATACATTCTTACTCAAACTCCATTGATTCCCTATAACCTCCAGGATAAAATAAAAAATCATCTGTTTGGCATTCAAAATCCTTCATTACCTAGCCTACTTCTGCTTTTCTGGTCTTCTTACACCTTACATAAACCCACTCATGTTATCTTAGATTCAGTGACACTGGTCTTTTTTTGCTATTCCTCCCATGAGATAGTCCATCTCTCCTTCTTCTGGGGCATTTGTACTTACTGTTCCTCATGTCTGCAATGGTCTACCTCCTCATCTCTACTTCCTGGCTTCCTTCAGCTTCTTCAGGAAGCCTTTCCAGATCCCTCTTAATCTTAGTGCCTGCCGGCTGATATGACCTTCAATTTCTCCCATCTGGAGCTTGTTTGTACATATTTGCTTGTTGCCTTCACCTTTTGAGTGTGGTCTCCTTCAGGGCAGGGAGTATCTTTTGCCTTTCTTTATATCCCCAGCACTTAGCACAGGGCCTAACACGTTGTAGACACTTAATAAATATTTAGTGATTGAATGACTTCCTCTAGGCATTCTCCCCTTTATTACTGTCCTCCCTAAACTGTAACACTCAGAACTAAACCCAATCCAAGATGTGGTTTGACCCTACAGAGCAAGTAAGGTTGGTGACTATATTCTCAGAGATCATGACATTATAATAGATCTCTCCCCTCCCTTCCTCCTGGTTCCCTTAAATAATAGGCAGTGTGGTGCAGTGGAAAGAACACTGGCCTTAGGGCCCTGGACAATTTAATGCAGCCCAAGATTAGATTTGCTTTTTTGGCTCCCACGTCAACGCAGCTGGATAATATTGAACTTACTATTCACTAAAACTCCCAGATCTTTTTTAAAATAAATTACTTTGGGATAGGATCTTTGCAGTAAATGCTACTAAATGGTGACCAACTAGCTCTCTGAGCTGGGGGGGTGAGGGGGGCTACATGCAGGATACATCTTTAAGTGAGTAATTAACATTTTCTCCATCACTTTCTTAAGTCTAGACAATCAACAAAATAATGAACGGGGTCCCGGTTCCCAGCACTTTAGATTGATGAGGTACAAATGTTCATGCATAGAACATTTAACAATCAGCTCTTGCTAGATCAAGCTGGATCTTTCCAAGTTGGATCCCTTTAATGAAGCAAAAGAAAATCTTAGAATTTCAGTGAGATTGTTTCCACTACCTTTGCAGCAGGAACTCATGAAACAGTCTAGTTTTCCTATTTTAAAAAATCAATCATGTTGTAGTTTACTGAATGTGTATGTTTCCCCATGCCCCTATTCTTGTCTGCTGAGTGATGCCCCCAATGGCATTACCAACACTGGGTCTCAACTGGGCACTCTACACAGCAAGCCTTTTTAAAATTTTTTTAATTTAAAATATTTTAAATTTTAATTTATTTTCTTGATTACATCATTCATTTCCAGTTT
>JAQQSW010004018.1:0-14543 GCA_028646575.1 Pseudocheirus occidentalis
AAAAAAAAAAAACAAATATGTGAAGCCAGCTTTCATGTTCCCAGTGCTCTCCCTCCACCCCTCTCCCATTTTATCTTCTCTAGACGAAACATCCCTTGTTCTTCCAGCTGACCCTAATATGACTTGACTTGAAGTTTCTTCATTATACTGGATACCCTCCTCCAAAGATTCTCCAACTTTCCATCATCTTTCCTAAACCATGGCATGGAGAACAAAGCACAATATTTCAGACTGGTCAGAATTGGACAGAACATAATAGGTCCATCACTCAGGACTCTCTCAACACAGTCTAATTAGTGTCAACTCATGCCTTTGGGCTAAGGCTTTGTTTTGCTAGGAGTCCTTCATGAAGATGAAAACACCCTTGGAGAATTGTAAGATACTAATATTATACTAGACATGATTTAGCTAGATGAAACTTTCAAACTCCCTTTGTAACCTGACAGATGTCTGAAAAGAATTTAATGGAAAACAAAAACCTTGCCCTCTTCCAAATAATGGGTAGAGTCCTTAGCCCTTAGCCCAGCAAGCTTGCCGTAGATTCCTGGGAAAGTTCTGAGACATATGATTAAATGGAAAGTTTATGAAAATTTAGAAATAGACACAGTGACAAAAAAAGAGCCAGACTAATCTCACTTCCATTTTAATAAGGGCAATCAGACTCATGAATTGGAGAGAAGCTTCTAACATAGTATGCCTGTATTTGGGCGATGAGAGGGGTAGAAAACTTACCATAAAGAGTGTGGAGTTGTTAAGATTGAAGAGGAGAAGACATGGAGGGATGAGGTATGATCAACTGATGTCAGAGATGGAAGATACAAAAAGGGAGATTTGTATAATGAAACAAAAACTTCACACGTTGCCAGCAATTTGGGAAGCAGTTCTCCTTTACTGGAGGTTTTAAGGGAATGCTGGAGAAATACTTGTTGGTAATTCTGAGGAAGAGATTCTTGGTCAGCCAGGATGGGATTAAGCAATTTTTGAGTTCCCATCAGATGCTGACATTCTGTTATTCTCTGATAATCAGGTATTGGGTGTTCAGAATGGCAAGGCCATAGAAGGGGGAGGAGGAAGAGGTCTAAAGAAAAACCGCTTACTTCTGGGTTTTACTTTACTTTACTTTACTTTACTTTACTTTACTTTACTTCTGCATCGTGGCAGCACATGGTGGTTCCAAAATCAAATGTGATCTCAGGCTGTATTTAGAAGTATGCTGTCTATAACAAAAGAGACAATAGTCTGAGTCCATTTTTCTCTCGTTGGAGGGTGCCAAACTTTAGGAATGACCTGATAAATTGAAGTATATCCAGTGAATGGTGACTAGCATGGTGAATGGACCAAACAGCATGATATAAATAAATCAGCCAAAAGAACTGGAGATATTTAGTCTGCAGAAGGGGACTACTATATTAAAATATTTTTGTGGCAGTAATTTAGAAAAGGGAAAAACCATTCAGCTTGACTTAAGAAGGAGACCCAGTACAAAGAGCAGTGGGTGACAGTTGAAGAGTCAGGTTTTGTCTTGGTAAGAAAAAGAAATTTCTTAGCAATTAGAACTTTCTAAAAGTAAAATGGATTGTCTCTGGGAGGAAAGAGGAAAGGTGGCCCCCTCACTGAAGGTCTATAGAAAATATTGGATATCCACTTGTTTAGTATATGGTAAAGGAGACTCCTATTCTGGCCATGGTTAGACAAGATGTTCTTGGGGATCCTGTACAACTTTGGGATCCTGTGATTCAGGGAGGCATTTTCCCCCTGGAAGGAAAGGTTTGACAATGCTGCTTCCATAGTTGGTCTCTCTTTTCCTGTTTTGTCTAATACCACATATTTGTAAGATATAAAATAAGAGGGGTTTGGTCTTTGAATGTGAATAAGACACAAGCTACCCAGATAATTCTTAGGCTGAACTTGGGATCTGGACTTTTTCTGTTCCCTAACTTGATAGAATGAGATTTGCTTTGAAAGCCCATCTCCCTGTACTTACAAAGTTATTACGTGGGCTCATGGGATTCTGATTCTCTTCTTAGCCTCATTGTTCCTAACCATAGAATGAAGGACTTGGACTAGCTGCCCCTGAGCTTCCCTCATTGGCAAGGTTACAATGTCATTTATCAATGACTTGGATAAAGGCATCCTGGAATGCTGGTTACACTTCCTGATGACGAGAGATTGGACCAGGTTACCTAGCTGACAGAACTGGCATTCCCACATAGCTCAATCTACTGGAACTACAGGCAGAACCAACTAAGACATGTGCTCTTACTTTGGCCCAGACTGCCGCTCACTACAAGGTGTAGAAGCCTTCAAGACCTCCATTTGTGCTTAGGTCGGAAGGTGCAATGACCTACCAATGCCACCAGATGGCACTGGAAGCTCTTCTACAGAGCAGGCTGCTCACCATGACCTCCTTGTTAGCCTTCCTTGAATGAGCCTTGGCTATGGGTCCCAGGTTGGCCTTAGGGCTCCCCTATGGCTCCTGCAGACTCAGTGTGCTTGCTGCCTTGGAGACCCAGAATCAGCGTCTGTTCACAAACCTTGCTTTTCTGCAGTAATGAATCTGGGCTCTTATCTATAAATGAGAAGATGAATGATTGCTGGTAATGCTCTTAGCCAGAGGCCAAAGGGGCCAATGTTGCAGATGCATTAAAGAAAGGGAAAGGTTCGGATTTCCCAGGGATGGATGCTAGGGGACTCGCACTTTTGTGGCTCCGAGCCAAGGTGCATGGGGAAAATGGAGACTCTAGAGCTGACAAGGGGACTTGGCAGAGCATGAATCACTGGGGAGACCACAGGACAATGATGGCAGCCCAGGGTAGGAGAACCGGTTTTCAGTGACTTTCCTTCCCTGGCTACCTCTGTCTTGAGCAAGGGAAGTGGGGCTGAAGCATGATTTGACTGTGCTGGTAGCACTGTGAGGAAAATGACTTAGTAGGTACAAATCAGAGAGGTATTGGGCATGCAGAGATTGACCACCCTGTCCAGGGTCACCAGCCAAGAAGTGCTCAGGGGTGGGACTTGACCCCAGCTCTTCTTTATTCCCAGCATTATTGTAATATATTTACTTATACCTTCTCAAAGCCATTGGGGAACATTCTCATGAAGCCAGGCTACTTGGCACAGCTTCCTGGGATACCAGGCTGTGGAGAGCCCCCTTCCCATGCTCAGAATCAATCACCAGGTATGTACTCATGGCCTGGTACATGCATGATCCTGATCCTCAGGGACCTGCTGTGGTCTTGTTGAGGAGACAGGACTGACACTCACAAAGCAATAACAAACGAGACAAGTCACTACAGAATTAAGAAATGTTTTCTAGTGCACTCAGAGGGCTGGTGGCATTCAGAGTAGGAGAATAGAGGCTGAGGGTGATCCTATGGACACTAGGCAAACATTCACCCAGCGAAAAGTTCCTGGATGGGTCCCCTACATATCACTCTTCTCACTTTATTTGCCTTAGAGAGACAGTATGGTGGCATGGATAAAGTGCTGGTCATGCATTCAGTCCTAGGTTTAAATTCTGCTTCTGGCATGTATTAGTGATAGGACCCTTGGCAAATCACTTAATCTTTCTAAATTATTATTATCTCAACAATGGTGAATACTTCTTTCCTTTATGCAAATTTGATTTCTCATTTCTATCCCGTGGTTTTAGTTTTTCAAAATTCTAGCCTAAAGAACTCACCAAATATGCCAGTGGACATCTCTTGGCCTTTAAAGCTCTCTTTGCTGCACCAATTTACCACTTGGTCTGTTCATTTTCTCTTTCCCAGTCATTAAATCATTCAGTAAGTATTTTTTAACCACCTACTATATGCCAAGCATTAGGCACTGAGGGCACAGTCCTTGCCCTCATGGAACTTACATTCTATCCACCCTTGCTCTGCACGATTGGTCTATCTCCTACTCTCATTCTAGATGTTCTTGATAACATCTAGATGATATCAAAAGCCCTGGCTTTTATGCCATGTATTGTCAGGGTCATCACTGATAATCAGTGGTTGGCTGCTTATGTCTACCCTCTATCTTGAGAACAAAATCCCTATGGAAGAGAGGCTGGTTCTCTCCCTAGGACTGTTCATTGTCTTTAGTTGCTACCTTCCTTCTCTCTCTGCAGAGCCAGACTGCTACTCATTGTGCTCAACATCAGGACTTTTGGACCTGTCAGGTTGGGAAGTAACACAGAAATGGCTCCTAAGACTTAGCACTTCCCTGCTGCAGCATCCCAAGTCCCAGGGGACTTTTCCACCCACCTTGTAGTCAAGCCCTCTCTATGTATGGTCTTTTCCATCAGAGTATCAGCTCTTTGAGGGCAGGGGCTCTCTTTTGCCTTTTTTGCATCCCCAGAAGTTAGCACATTGCCTGGTACCAAATAGGCTCTAGATAAACATTCATTAACTGATTTTGTTTTTCCTTTTGTATCTTCAGGGTTTAGCACAATGTTTGGTACAAAGACAGCCCTCAGTAAAGATTTTTCCATTTCAGTCCATTCTATTCCACAAAATGATTCATGGAATCAGGAAGACTTGGGTCAAGTGGTGCCTCTGAAACTCATTAATGAGGAGATCACAGACAAATCATTTAGCTTCTCAGCACCTCAGTTTCCCCATCCACAAAATGGGGGAAATAAGGCCAGGAGGATCCATTTCACAAGAGAGTTAGTTGTGAGGCATATGAGAGAGCACATAGAATGTTTTATGAACTTTAAAACATTTTAGAAATGTCGGTTATTCTAATCCTTCTCTTACCCTTTGTGTTTTATGAAATCTTGCTATTTCTGAGCTCTTGGTGTTATACAATTAGCTACAGATCACCTATGGAAGAAGTCCTTTAAAAATCTGCTTTCAGTGATGAATTCTTCATTGTAGGCATCCAGGCACCTGCTTATTTTCCTCCCTGATGGTATCTGTCACCCAGACTTCATTTTTAAGTGTCTCATCCCTCTTTAGCTAACTCTCACTAGCCATGTTTGAGCTATGCCTTCTGCCTCCCACCAAATTCTTTGGCTCCCAGACTGGAACCCTTTGCTCCTGATTGGAGAGAGCTTTTTGAAACCAGCCCCTCTTAGACCCACAACCAAGGTTGCTGCTCTCCTGATATTTTTCACTCCATCCGAATACCCAAATACTTTCTCCCTCTACTCCCTACCCTCAGCCTTCCCACTTCTACCTCTGGGAGCCATAATCAAGTCAGCACAAGTGTTCCTGAGAAGATTGTGTCTATCAATTGTTCCATAGTTCCACTCTTCACCCATCTGACTTCCTAGATCAAAATGCCACCTTCTGGCCATGGCTCCTTCATATAAGCCGACTTCCTTTATTGGAATGTAAACTCCTTCAGGTCAGAGACTGTATTTCACTTTGCATTGGCACCCCTAGAGCTTACTCTAGTGCCTGGCACACAGTTAGTGCTTTTACTATATGACTGGTGAAATGGACCTGTCCTTCCCATAATCATTTGTGAGCAGCACTCCAGCCTGGTGACAAGATGGCTGATGTGTGCTGTCTCTCCTTATTCAGGACTGGTCATGTTTATCTCATTCCTTATTTGTGTGGGATTCCAGCCAAATACTCAAAAGAGTTAAGAAGGAGAGAGGACCTAGTTAAAGACCCTCTGTATTTGGCTTTGGCATGGGCTTTTCTCCTTATGTTTGAATACAGCTAAGTCTGACATTAAGATCAAAACTGGGTTCTGGTGGATGACAGCTAGTGTTCAAGACTTGCCTTAGATACTTACCAGCTTACTTAGTACCATCTAGATCTCAGAACCCCTGTTTCTTTCTTTGTAAAATTGGGAAAATAACATTGTACTACCAACCTCAAAGGGTTCTTAAGATCTTGGACTTAGGAAGAACTGAGGAAATCACTTTTCCAGTCTTGAAGTACTCTAGAAATGTGAGGCATTAGTGTCACTATCTTATCAGACCTACTAGCAATGGATTTGGCTTGGTGTTCATTAAGTACCTACTATATACATGTTGCCAACATTTACTAAGCACCTGCTATGGACTTGCCACAACATTTGAGTATTTGCTATCTACTTGTAACAGCATTCATTCATTAAGTACTAGCTACATGTTAGGTATTGTCTGGGCACTAGACATCCAAAGACATTTTGCTGTAGGAATACACATACACAGCTTAATAAAGACAGTCCATACAAATCAGTAGAAAGTCAATTCAAGAAATGCAGAATGCTAACAAGTGGGAAGATGGAGAAAGTGATATTCTAGGTAAAGTAGCCCTGGAGCATCTTCAGAAGAAAGCTAAACCTTTTCTGTATGAAGGGAAGGAAGGGGCCTTCTAGGAAGAAGGGACAGTGCAGGAAAGGATGTAGGGATGGGTATGGAACATCGAGCCTGGGGAGCCCCTCATAGAGTGGGTGTGCTCACTTGGAAGAG
The DNA here is from genome assembly GCA_028646575.1 of Pseudocheirus occidentalis. Lineage (NCBI taxonomy): Eukaryota > Metazoa > Chordata > Mammalia > Diprotodontia > Pseudocheiridae > Pseudocheirus > Pseudocheirus occidentalis. Next base: position 6,398 of record JAQQSW010004018.1, read on the forward strand.
GTGGAGGGAGCTCATTCAGGGAGGGTTGTTGGGCATTGTGTATTTTGTTCTAGTGACAACAATGAGCCAAAAAACATGGCTTAGCAGAAAGAGCTTTTGTCTCAGAGTCAGAGGACCCAAGGTCAAATCCCATTGCCGTTCCATGCTTCCACTACTATCTTGGGCTGATTCATTCATCAGTTAGCCTTTATTCCGTAGTTACTATGTGCCAGGCACTTTGCTAGAGGGTGTGGAGATTCTTACCCTCCAAGAGCTTCCATTCTCCTTGGGGAGAAAGCATGTATGTGCGAGAGCTGCTTAACCTCTCTCAGTCTCGGTTTCTTCACCTGTAAAAAGAGAGTATTGGACAAGATGGATTCTGAGATCCCTAAATCTAGCACTTAGGACTTTTGAAGAGGAGAAGAATGTGATTAGATCTGCAGTCTAGCAAGGAGCCAGACTCAATAATCTCAGTTTCAATTGCTCCTCCCTTCTGTTTGATCTCACAGAGAAGGGCTGATGAGGGATGAACAAGCCCCGAGGCAGGAGAAGAAGAAGCCAAATGGACTAGATTCAATTCTGTCCAATTCAACAAACATTTATTGAGAGCTTGCTATGCAGATGATACACCAGTCAAACAATTCCAGTCCTGGATAACTAGAAATTGCCTGGAAGTAAATGCAGAGCCTTCTCATCACGTCTCCCTGGGATAGGCGCAGAAGTGCCTCTGAATCATATTCAGGCAGAAACCTTTTTCACCGTCTCTGGGCATCCATTAAGCTACAAAAGGAGACAAATAGGAATTTCATATACATCCTAATGTTTGGGACTATGTCCCTCAAAATCTCCATTTCTATGGCAGAAAATAAATCATCCCTATCAAGAATCAGGCTATGCAGACTAATGATACAGGAAGACTGGGTGAGAGAGAGAGAGAGAGAGAGACAGACAGACAGACAGACAGACACAGAGACAGAGACAGAGACAGAGAGACAATAGAGAGACAAAGACAGAAGCTGAGATGCAGAGATAGACACACAGAGGCAGACAGAGGAAGAGAGAGACAAAGACAGTGATAGAGACTGAGCTGAATAACAACAGTAATAAGGAGGAGGAAGAATTGATGATTTAGTACTTTGAAGACATGCACGCGCACACACACACACACACACACACTTTCTCTTTTCTCTGAGAATATGTAGTTAGAAAAACACAAACACCACATCCAAATAACCAACGGATGCCTTCTAACCTTCCATTCTGCTGAAAAGGATGTTTGCCTAATAGTTTCATGAAAATTGCTTTCAGCTGGGGGCAGGGCTGGGAGAGGTAGGGAGACAGTGGCATTGATGAAAGACCTGTTTTCTCCCTTTGACTGAAGATCAATCATCATCCAATATTTATCCCTTAATAAGCTGATGCTTAATTTGCTAATGAGATCCCATCACACAGCTGCACATATGAGCTCCATTGGCCTGGATGCACAAATTGGCATCTTTTCATCTTCCTGCCCTGGGCTTCCTGGCCGGTTCATTGGGATGTGAAATGGAGGGACCCTCTGGCACAGACACACACTTAGCACCTTGTGCTGTTTTCTGGAATCACAAAGTCATAACTTTAGAGCTGGAAGGGGCCTTAGACATGATTTAGCCCATTCTTCTTGTTTTACAGAGGCCCAGAAAAGAGTATTTGACAGGTGTCACGCAGGTGGTAAGTGGAAGAGCTGGCATCTGAAGCCACTGCCTCTGGCTGTCAGAGTGGAGTGGCTGCTGCTGTAGTCCCAGCCTCAGCCAGGCCTCCACCCGGTGGCGAGCACTCAATCATCTCCGTAAGTCACTTCATCATTTTCTCTCAGGACCCTGGTTTCCTTTTTTTTTTTGTGAAATGGGAGGCTTGGGCTAGATGACCTGTAGCTCATAGCTCCAGAGCTATGGTCCTGACTCATTGCGATGAGTACTGAGTGGTGGACTATGCTATAGGTTCCTGGGCTGCACAGGGTTTCAAGGAGTTAGGGAGAAAGCCTTGTGCTCAGATGATCTAAGAAGGGCCTGGAGAAGTACAAGAAGATGAGTACATAAGACATGCACATATGAATATGACATGAGCATCCTCCACCCAAGAGGACATGACCTGACTTTTTTCCTCTACTGGTAGGGATTAGTTGGAGCCAACAAACACATGCTCTTTTCCCCGACACTCCCACTCATCAGAACCCAACCCAGAAGCCTGTGCAATGTAGAATATCTCTAAGCATATTTGGAATGAATAAACAGTAAGCATGAGGACGTGCCTTTGAGAGAGTCATGTGAGGTTCAGGGCTCAGTCTATGAGTAATAAAATAAACCAAGCCAAGCAGCCCATGTTGAACTTGAACCAAGGAGTTTGAGTCTCTGGCTCCATGGTCTGGCCAAGGGAGCTGACTGCAAGGCAACACACCTGAGCATAAACTGAGGCCAAGAGACAGACATGGAAGTCTGTTTAGGAAGATTCAGGGAAATCACAGCGCATGAGCTCATAGCAGCCAGAAATGGCCATCTAAGCTCAGGGAAGGATCAGTAGAGTGTTCGGGAGTACTTGGACTTCGCCTGTAAAAGCATTCGTTGGGATGCCAGGACAATAAGTCTCCCAGGCAGGGTCTGTGAGGGGTGAATGGAAGGCAGGGGCTTATGCTCCACTGAGTCTATGGAACCCCGTGTGTGCCTGGGCAGAGGACAATGCCAACTGTAAAACAGGACAGGAGAGGCCATGCCCCCAGGGGTGTGACTCGCTAGCATTTCAGAGCACTGGAGAGAAGATTCAGGAAAAACACTGAACCTCAGTGGTCTGCTGGTGCCCAGAGCTGGTGAGCTCCCAGAAGGCAGGGGACATGCTTTGGCCTTTTTATCATCAAGACGAGCTCAAGCACTGCCTTCAACATGAGTCCTTTCCTGATTCCTATGACTGCTAGCATGTTCCCCTACCCAAACTACCCTACATTTCATGGCTTTTTTTGTTTCTCCCTCTGTAGCCTCATGTTATTTCCTCCAAAAGAATGTAAGCTTTTGGAGGGCAGAGCTTTTTTTTTGGTTTTTATATCCCCAGTATCTAGCACAATGCCTAATGATAATAGCCAGCATTTATATAGCACTTTAAGGCCTGCAAAGCATTTTACAAACATTAACTCATTTCCTTACAACAACCCTGAGAGGAAGTAGGTACTATTATTATCCCCATTTTATAGCTGAAGGAACTAGGGTAAACAGAGTTTAAGTGACTTGGCCAGGGTCACACATCTAGGAAGTATTTAAGGATGATTTTGAATTCAGGTCTTCCTGATTCCAGGTTCAGCTCTCTCCACTGAGTCTTGTAGCTGCCTTCTCCAAGTGAATGAATGAATGAAAAGCACTCCATCCGTTGCTACTGGTTCTTCCTTTGGTTATCAAAGAGAATAAGCCTGGTTTCTCTTTCAAAGGAGAGCCTTTTCAGTACTTGAAGACAGCTGTTGTGCCCCCTGAGTCTTCTCTTCCTTAGTCTAAACATTCCTTTTTCTTGCTACTGAATCCCTAAGAATTTATTCATCAGTAATTGAGGGAGTTTGATAAGGTGATTTCGAAGAGTCCTTCCAAGTCTATTATTCTGTATATTCTCAGGTTTTCTTGAATGATCTCACTAACCTGTGTGCCCTCCAGTCAAACAGGTTGGTTCTGAGAGATTGTCTTAGTATCTTTTGGTCCCTGGTATAATTGAAAAGTGAGGAGGTCAGCACCATTCAATTCAATACACATTTATTAAGCTCCTACTATGGGCCAGGCACTGTGCTAAGCCTTGGGGATACAAAAAGAGGCAAAGGACAGTCCCTGCCATTAAGGGGCTTACAGTCTAATGGGGGAGACAACATGCAAACAAATATAAATAAAGCTAGTGCTCTACTGGATAAATAGGAAAGGACTTGCTCCATCTCTCCTCCTGAAGCTGTGTTCATTTGTTCAGCCCTCAGAGGGGTCTTGGCCACAGTTCTAGAGGCAGCTCTGCACATTCATTGCTATGTTCTTGACTGTTCTTAACATGAACTCCACAGACTCTTTTTTTTTTTTTTTGCTTTTTGGAGGGCAGTTGGGGTTAAGTGACTTGCCCAAGGTCACACGGCTAGTTTTTTGTGTTAAGTGTCTGAGGCCGATTTGAACTCAGGTACTCCTGACTCCAGGGCTGGTGCTCTATTCACTGCGCCACCTAGCTGCCCCCTCCACAGACTCTTAACAGAGAAGAACATGCCGTGTTAATACTTTAAGATCAGCAAAAAGCAGACAATTTCTCCAGATCTGAGGGGCCATGCAATGGAAGTGACAGAATCCGCTGAGACCAATGGGATCCTCCAGGGACAGGGGTGTGGACCTCCCGGGAAAGCAGAGGACTCCATTGTGCCCCTGGTAATGTTATATCAGCATCAAAGCTCAGGTGGGATTCTCCCTTGGCCGTTTAACCAAAAGAAAATGGCCAAACCAAATCCGTTCGTATTCTGCAAGACAGACAGAGAGATTTTTCTCAATGTGAATGTTTTCACTTGTAATGGACATGAAGAATCTTTGAAATCTTTTTAGCTGGGTGAGGAGGTGAACACAGGTTATTAATTACACTAACAACAACAGTGGTAGCTGTTAATAGTACATGGAATAATGAATACAAAATAATAATAAAAACAGCAGAGACCACATAGAGCAGTGGTTCTCAACCTTCCTAATGCTGCGATCCTTTAATACTCATATGTGGTTGTATCGGCATGTGGGTGGACCTGCCTGGAGACAGATAGAGGAGCAGTGTCTTGGTTCCTAAGACCATTGGAAATATGTGTTTTCTGATGGTCTTAGGTGACCCCTGTGACCCCTGTGAAAGGATCTTTTGACCCTTAAAGGGGTCGTGACCCACAGGTTGAGAACCGCTGACATAGAGTGCAGGCTGGGCAGCTGTCCTCAGAACCACAAAGACACTGGGCAGTTTCAAGTCCTGCCTCTGACACCTACTGACTGTATGACCTTGGACAAATTACTTAACCTTTCAGGTCTCTAGGCAGTTAGGATTCTGAGAATTCTGCAGAATAGGTGCCAACATTTATTGATCTAAGAAGTTTTCTCACTGTCAAGCTCCCTGAGTTAATGATATTATGGGTCCAGTTCTCATGCTTGCCTTGTGGAACACTTAGGACTAGCATACAAGTGCCTAGAATATAGTGCAGAAAGATGTAAATATGGTAACAGGAGACTAGATGGAGTTGGTGGGACTAGGGCTTGCTCAGATGTCACTGTTGCCTATGGAAATCTGGGATAACCTTGAAGGGAGAGGAGGATCTTGGTAGGTGGAAGAAGAGAGAAGGAAGGAGTAGCTCCTGGATTAGTGATGGCATAAGCACAGTGTGTGGTGGGGGAGCAACATGATCCAAAGAAAAAACCCTTAGTGATTACTTGAAAGTGGAATGGTCCCCTCATGAGGTAGTGGGAGTCTCCTAAGTAAAAGTCTTTAGATGGAGACTAAGTGGATGCCCCATTTGTTGGAGAGGTTGTAATTCTGATTGCTGTAATTTTGTGAGAATGAAAAAGAGAAGATTCTGGCATTCACATGGCTTTTCTGATGGAAACCATACAAATAATATTAACAGTAACAATAGGAATAATAAGAATAAATGAGTAGTTTCATTAAAAAACAACATATAATTTGCCTATACAGGGCCAGTTCCTGAGAAACACAGTGCCGCACATCATCATAAAATGGCCTATTCCAACATTCCTATGAGGGAAGCAGCAGGGAGGAGAACACTTCAGAAAAATGGAGAAAATGAGGCACAGAGAGGCGGTGACTCTCTCAAGTTACCATCACATTCTATAAATGTGTGGGATGAATGAATATTAAAATCAAAGAATCACAGAATTTGCAGGCATAAGCAAGTCTTGGGTGATGTAGGGGAAAGAATGCAGTGTCCCTTGATTATTGGACTCAAGCTCTGGTTTTATTCAAGGGTTTGGCTGCCACTGCCCAAACATACTTGGCTTGGTAGTCATTCCCTCCAGGTTTCATGACTGCAAAGGTTTTCCTACTCCCTGCCTCATTAAGCTTTTGCCTGGAGTGACAGGTCTGAGCTGGGTTTGGCTCTTGTTCCTCTGAAAGGTGAGGAACCCAACTTTCCTCCCAGCCTTCTGTCTCTTGCATGATGTGTCATCTCCAAGCTAAGCTCATGGCTGTTATGTGCTGGGAAGGAAGGTAGCCTTGGGGTATTGAATCCCAGTCAATGGCTGCCCAGTTCAAATGGGATTTGTGGGAAGTAGGAAGACATATTGGCTACTGGTTATTAAATTACTTGCCTATATGATTAATTTTGTTTTCTTTAGACGATTCTCTATTCAATGGCTTGGATTGAACTCTGACTTTCAGGTTTAATTTTAGAGGCACAGAATCTCAGAGTTGGAAAGGCCCTCAGACACCATCTTATGTAACCTGAAACCGAATTGAAACCTCCCTAAAATGTACCTGACAAGTCGTCATCCAGTTTCTCATAGAGACTTCCAGTGACGGGATAACTCACTAATTCTGGTGACAGGGAGCTCATTACTCTTTGTACAATCCCCTATGCTTTTGAACCATGCTGATTATTAAGAAGATTTTCCTTATTTTATGCCAATAAGTGTCTAGGCAATTTCAACCCTTTTTCCTAGTGCTTATCTCTGGATCCAAGTGACGCCAGTTCAGTCTTTTTCCTATGTGAGCGTACCCTCTGGAGAGGCCGAATGGCGGAATGAAATCAGCATGGGCCTTGACATCAGAAGAAGATTTCATGGCTCCATCACTTGCTAGCTGTGGGACTGTGGGCAAGTCACTTAATTTCTCTCAGTTATAGTTTTCTCAACTGTAAAACAGGGATAATAAACTTCTTCTCCCTCAAGGATGTTTGAAAAGAAACATTTTGCTAACTTTAAAATGCCATTGAACTTTGAGCTGTGATTGTTATTAGCTATCTTGAAATGAAAATTAATGCTATGTTTACCTTAAGTTAATATTAATTATGACAGAAGAATTGCATCCATTCACTTTAAATTATTTTTTCTTGTGCAAACAGTCTTTTAATGAAAGCTCTTGCAAGGTAGAAAAACCCCAAACAATCCATTCTTGGCTTAGGAAGTTCCAAAGAAGCACCTGGCATTGGTGGCATTGCCTGAGTTATCAGGGATGTGGTTGGCGCCTGTCCGATCATCTCCCTGAAGCTGGCTGCATCTCCATGACCTATGGCCAGGCTCTCCCAAGCAAACAGATGGTCTTGATGTTAACTGAACTCTCCTACAAAAGACTACCAACTCTTTCCCTTATGCCGTTATAACTCCATCTCTTTGCACAATGCTAAGCTCTTGGTAAGATTGCTGAATTAAACTCCTGTTCCTCTGTGGGACATTGATTTGGAGTTGGAAGGCCTTAGAGGTCACTAAATCCAACACCCTCATTTTACAGATGAAAGAACTGAGGTCTATGGAGGTTAAGTGACTTGTGGAATGTCACAGAGCTAAGAGGGATGAGAATGCTGGATTCCAAACATTATATTCTGTCTGTCCATTCTACCACACAGCTTCTTCCATGATTCTCAAGCTCTTGGCCTTCTGAGTTGAATCATCATCAGGTGGTCTTATCTGTGTTATCCCCATACTACCATGAATTTCGCACCTTTGTATTCATTAATATTGATTCTTTAGGTATTTTATTATATTTGTTTTCTCCCCCTTGGCTTAGAATGTATCTGAACTTAGAGATTATTTCATTCTTTGGATTTCTATCTCTGGTGCTTAGAACCATCCAAGACACATAGTTGGTCCTTGTACATTCATTACTTCATCCTTTAAAATTATTCAGGATTTATTTTTTAAAATAATTTTTAAAATTCGTTTTCTTGTTTACATCATTCATTTTCATGAGACTTTTGAATTACAAATTTTCTCTCTGTCTTTCCCCTACCCCAATCCCAAAACAGCAATCCCACTGTAAAGCCTCTCCCTGATCTGCTCTCTAACTTTCTGGTAAGGCAGGGAGGGTCTCCCTACCCCAGCCCCTGTATATCTTAATTCCTAGTTGCAGGTATTGCAGAGCTTTAAATTCTCGATTCTTTCAGTTCTTCCCTTGTCACCCACCCCCACTGGAAGGACAATCAATTCAATAC
>JAQQSW010004019.1:0-14543 GCA_028646575.1 Pseudocheirus occidentalis
GTCTGGTTATTCCTCCTCGGAGGCCGGTGCCTGGGACGCTGGGCTACCGAAGACTTGGTACGCAAATGCGGTAAGTAAAGAGGGCAGGGCTGACCCTTTATAGTCCCTTAAACCCCAAGTAGCCCGCAACATATATATATATATATACATACACACACACACACACATACACTAAATATATATTGTATATATATACACTAAATATATACATACATACATACATGCATATATACATACATACGTACCATGGAAGTGAGCACCCTATGATCCAAAGAATAATCTAAAATAAGTTTGTTTAATTTCAGTATGCTGAACCAAGAAAATGATCCAGCTCTGTCAGTGCCGTCTTTCTCAATGTGTCCTAATTTTGTATAAAAGCAAATTTTTAGAGCTGGAAAAGATACTAGTGATCCTAGAATCCTACTTCTGAACCTTGCCATGAGATTTGCCTGGACCTGCCAAAATCACCTAAAACAGAGGCTTCTTGGCCCCTACCATGAGTGTGAGAAACCTCAAGCTGTGTTTTAAAACTTACTAGGCAGAGAATGTCTCTATCTTTCAGGTTCACATTATTTCCTGCCTTACTTACTTTATAGGATTGTAGTGGGCCTGAGATGAAACAATTTATAGCAAGTATTTTTATAAACCTTTAAGTGCTATATAAATTTCAGCTATCATCATCATCGTCATCATCATTGTTGTTTTTGTGATTCTTGTTATTCCTGTGAGAAAGCCTAAAGAAAACTCTATGTGGTTATGGAGATATTAAAGTAACATAAAAGTCAACAGGCCTGTTAAACAGGATCATTGATCCAAAGCTAGAAGGAGCATCAGAAGCAAACCATTCATTTTACAGATGAAGCAACAGGCTCAGGGAAGAAAAGTCATTTGCTTGAGGTAACATAGATAGTAAGCATCCAAAGCAAGATTTTAATCCAAGTTCTCTGATTCCTGATTCAGTTGTTCTTCCCCCTGCTCTACTATATTGTCAATTTATAATATTGTCAATTTACACAGGACAAAACTGAGGTCCACAGAAACTGAATGACTTGACCAAAATTACCTGGGAGAGTGAGGATGAGATACTAATGTTTCTGTTGATTCATTCTGTACTCTTTCCCTTTCATTCTCCTTTCACCTGATCATAGTCAGTTTCAGGAAATCAAAGGCATGGTTTCAGGCTGGCCTGGTTTTGGCTCGTGCTGCAATGAGCCCTTCCTGTCGAGCTGCCTTCAGCAGGAGATGTGTTTTTCTGTATTTTTGTGAGTTTTGAAGCCCTAAAATTTGTTTAGAGTCATATTTTATGGGTATTTGATGTGGCTATGTGGGAGCTGCAGAACTTTGTTGCTTCTACGCAGCCATCTTGGCTCCACCCCAGTAGATGCTTATCAATCACAGAAAAGTTAAGGAAATTTTCACAAATTTTGAATTTCACAGAATATTACTGTATTGGAAGGAAAAATGAATATAGAGAATATAATATGTATAATAAAATATTTTAATATCAATAATACATAAATATGAAAATTCAAGGAGACATGGGAAGATTTATATGAACTGATGCAAAGTGAAGTAGCTCCATGGAAACAATGTACCCAATGACTATGACAAGGTGTATTACTGAAATAATAATAACAATGAAACTGAAACTAAGTGCTGTGCAATTACAACAACACAGTTTGCACTCAAAGAAGCAATTTAAGGATGCAGCTTCTTCCTTCTTTGCAGAGGTGGGGAGCTGTGGAGGTGCATATACTGTCAACTTTGATGGATACATTGATTAGTTTTGGTTGAATGTTTTTTATCTTTGCTCTATTGCTCTTTATTTTTATTATTATAAGGGATACCTATGCATGAGGAATAGGGAGGAATATTAGTTAGAAATGAAGATGACTAAAAACAAATGATATCAGTAAAGAATTAGAGAAATAAAAGAAGTATGCTGCCTCTTGCTTTCCTAAGACTTTGAAAGAAAAGAATTCAAGAAAACAAGTTTTAGGACTACTAACAAAAATCTACAAAATATTACAGAAAATGTAAGTGTGGATAATTGAAACTTGATAGCAATGAGAATCTATTACAAGGATAGAATAACCAGCTAAAGTCAAGTCAAGACATTTCTTAAATTATACTGATGCTTAATAAACTACAAGGAAATCTCTTCTCAGCTCCCAGATAAATATTATAACACTTATCAAATGTTTATAGAATATAGATTTATTAATACTATATGAAAATCATCATGATAGCATAAGGATAATGTTCTCTTCCATTTAACCACTTTAGGTCATGTGGTAAAGTGGAAAGGCAGACAGACAGACCTGGGTTCATGTCCTGTGTCTGACACAATGGTTTTGACTGTGGTCAGATCACTTACCCTCTTAGCAACCCAGACAAATCTTTAGACTAGAAGATAGAGATGTATAGCTGATTTATATCAGTGCATGCTATTTCCACACTAGAAAATCCTCACACAGATCCAGGTAAACAAACATATACACCCAAACACATGTACACTGCAAAAACAGAACCACAATATTTTCAATTAGCAAAACAGTTTAGAAAACATTTCAATCCCTTTTACTTTATGGATGAAGAAAGAAGCTTAGATAAATGAAATAAATTATCCAAGGGCACATAGGGAGCTAGGGTTGGAGCAGGGCCCCTAATTCCCAGGCTGCTGCTTTTCCTTTTTTATTTTATTCAGCATGAAAAATCATATAGTTAGAACTAAGTTCCCAAACTACCAAATCAGTATTTAATAATGAGGTGAGCTGAAAAGAGCCCAGGGGAGGGGTTCAATGAAAAAGGAAGATAATTAAATGGTTGAAAACTGGAAACTAAGGGGCTAGGTTAAAGGAAATAAGTTTGCTTAGCATGTGGAAGAAAAGTCTTAAGGGTGACTAGACTCTCTTCACATAATACACATTCCCAAGAAAGGTAGAGTGAAAAATAGAGCAAGTGATGAAGCAGGAAGCTATTTCAAGGTTCTTTGAATCTATTGAAACTTTTTTTTTTCTCACTTGGCTCTGGTTCTCCTTATATCACAAGAGAGAGGAAAGACACGATTGTCTTCTGTCTCTGCTGTGTGAAACAAACTTTATATTGCTCCGCCAAATTAAATTTCCCCATGGTTTCTAATCTACATTTTAGTGAGCTATTTCCCTTTATGGAGGATCCTACCAGAGTTTTTAATGTAGGCAATGTTTTTTAAGGCAGCTCGTAATGGAATTTGACAAAAGCAGCTTGCTTTTCAAGCTGTTTGCTCATGTTATATGGGTGGTTCCTGGATTTGTTTCCACCTTTAAGACTGAGTTGCTTAAGATGAAGGAAACTGCAATCCTAGTGGCAGGTACCATAGGGTGGTTTGGGTTTTCTCAGACACAGATCTATAAGAGTATCATCTAGTCAATATTTCTGCACAGGACTAGCATTGGTTGGGAGCCAAATATGTACATATTTGTCAGTTGTGTCTTGGAAGGAACACTAGACCAAGAGTCCAGTTCTTTAAATTTAAACAAACACTGATTAAACACTTGCCATGTGCCAGGTACACTGTTAGCCACCGAGAATTCAGAGACAAAAAAGAAAAAGTCCTTGCCCTCAGGAACTTACATTCTATTAGAGAGCTTGCCTTTCAGTAATTTACCTTTTTGTAGTCATTAGGTATAATGTTTCCACTGGCAAATCTTTTTGATGCTGAATTTTAATGTTGCTTCTTTGAGGCCAAGCTCAAATATACAGCTTTTAGCTTCTTGCTGTTGGGTTAGGGTTATAGTTAGAGTCCAATTTGGAGGAGAAATTAGGGTTATAGTTAGGGTTATTTCAACAATTCTTATTGCTTTGAATCCCAGGGTCTTCATCTGAATCCCTCTGAAATCCTTCAAATTTTACCTACACAACTTTGTCACATGGTACCTTCTCTAATTCTCCATGTGCTACTACCCTTCCTTCCAAATTAACTTGTAATTTTTTAAAATTTATTTGTTTTTATGTTCTCTATATTTATTGTGGATATACTTAATATATCCTACAAGTAAATGAAACAATCCAAATTATTTGCAAGGAACATATATCATTTATCTAGTTTAGGGCAAAAAGTCAGCACCCTGAACTTCAGAGAATACAACCAGAATACAAATGCAAATTACAAACAGAAGTTACAAGCAGACGGAGAAACAGATCAGCAGACGGATTTCCAACCATCTGACCATTACATCCATACCTAGTTAGTTACCAGAGGGGGAAGCATCAACATCTGGGTTTTCAAAGCCAGGAGGGTTTCAAAGCCAGTCTCATCTGGCCAAATCACACAATTCTTTCCAAAATGATCTCCAAAGCAAAGACTCACATCAGGGTATATATAGCCTTCTTTCTCTTGGATTAAAGAATGTCACAACCCTTTTGACCTACCACCCAATCACAAAGTTAAAAGGTGTGGGCATTGCTGAAAAACATGCCCCCACCTCCGCCACAGGCTCCATGTGACCACATTCAGCCTATTAGGTGTCAGGGTAAACTTTCAAATCAGGGAAGGTTCTCAGAGCCCCTTGAGCCTATCAAAGGTCCTAGGGGCAGGGAAGATCTTCAGATTTCAATAACAACTCTATAGATGGGAGGAAAAAAGATCTTAATTTAATCAAAAGATAGACATTGGTGTCAGTTGAGAGGAAATTCCCTCAGCTATCTAATAATAATAACTAACATTAATATAATGCTTACTATGTGCCAACCACAATGGTCTTATTTGATCCTCATAACTGCCCTGGGAGGTAGGTACTGTTATTATCCCCATTTTACAAATGAGAAAACTGAGGTAAGCAGGGCTTGAGTGACTTACCCAGAGTCATTCAGCTGCTAAGTATCTGAGGCTAGATTTGAATTTAGGTCTTCCTAACTCCAGGCCCACCAGCAACTCTATCTATTGCACCACCTAGCTGTTCTCTGGGTAACTATTTAATAAATGTTTTTCATTTAATAGATTTATTTAAATCAACTTATAAATGCCAATGACAGTTCTTTTAAACCAATCAGGACAAAGGCAACTACAGTCCAGTAGTTATGGATGTAAATGTTCCCCACCCTTTCACTTCCCCTTAGTAAATAATAGTTATAAAACAAGCAAATCACCACTTTAAGGCACTTAAGGACAACTCAGTGGAGGTTAAGTTCTATCCATTCTAAACTGGAAATCAGGAAAAATCAAAGAGCTGCCTTCCAGAATTTGTCTGTCTGTCTCTTTCTTTCTCCATGTATAACAGAAACAAAAGTGTTCTCCATTGAACTAAGGGTCATTTTGCAAGCCAAAGGTGGTCCACAAGAGAGTATGACACTTATGCGTCCATTCTTGATGATAGAATGAAGACTATCTCTCCTCTAAAGTCTTTGTACTAACTCCACCCCTCTCACATACACAGGATTATCTCATTCTCTCCATCAATCAAGTTTCATTGGCAAAATGTAGTGTAAAACTCCCCTTCCCTCCACAATCTTGCATGGGATCCAAGTTACAAGTGAGGAATCTAGAAAAAGTGAGAGAATAAGCAATAATACCTCACATTTATATGTTGCATTAGGCTTGGTAAGATACTGTCTCCCCAATTATCTTCTGAGATAGTGAAGGAAAAAATCTCTAATTTAGAGAAGAGAACATTGAGACTCAGAAAGACAAAGTGATTTGCTTCCTGTCTGCCCTTGCAAAGAGGCAACCTAGAAACTATAATCATTTCTTTTAACAATCAAAGGTATAGAAGATCAGTCAGGAAAGGAGAGTTATGTCCATTTGAATCCTTGGCATTTTTGTTCTTTGTCCTTTGTTTTCAAAGAGGACCTTGACATCAGGGAAATGGTGACATGAGTTGCAGTTTACTTTGATTTGAGTGAAGAAGGGCTGTGTAAGGTCACCAGCCTCACTTTCTCCTCCAGGGCCATCTGGGTCCAGTGACCAGGTATTCATCAGGATGACTGGAGATGGCCCAGGATGTAATGGGAGACCTTGGCCCTTTTTGGCTAAGTTCTTTCCAGGTTCTCACTTTGAGTGAGATAATGCCCATCCAGTGAATAGACTCCTTTAAGAAGTGAGTCAAGAAATGGCCCCTTTAATTAAAAAAAGAAAAAAATCAAACTGGGAGGGAAAGAACCTTAGGGTTGCTGGTCAAAAGAGAAACAGTTGCTATTGACATTCACTCCTAGCCAAGAGGCCCAGAATACAGGCATCAAGTGGAGCTTGGACAGCATCAAACCCTTAGCATTGAAGAGTGTTTCAACATCAGAAACATGGTTTCATCATTGGAAATGGTGATGATAAAAGATGATTCAATAAGATCTGCTCTTCTGCTGTGCCCCAAGCATCATAGGTCCTCTCCATTTGACTTGGAAACGAAACTTCCTCTACCTGTTGTCTCTCCCCATTATCATGTGAGTTCTTTGAGAGAAGAAATTGTCTTGGTTTTTTATTTGTATTTGCAATACTTATCATAGTGCTTTGAACAGAGGTAGCTACTTAGCGATTTTTCATTCATCTATTCATTCATTTGTAGCCATGTGGAAGGTCTCTAGCATGTTTAATGTAACCTCTAGGGACTTTGTGGAAAGATATGGGTGGGTGTGATAGAGAATGAATAGGCATAGATGGGTTGTATTCTTAATCCGTATCCAGTGAAAAGAGTTCCAGGTTTAGAATGAAAGGACCCAGGTTCAAAACCCTGCTTTATTCCACGTTATGTATATTATCCTGGGCAAGCCACTTAACCTCTCTGGGCTCATTTTCCTCATCTACGAAATGAAGGAATTTGACTACATGAACTCTAAGGAGTTCCAGCCCTAAGTCTATTAATCTAGGACAGTATAATAATGGCAAGGAATAACCGTGTTACAGTCATGGACAAGGGAGAGGCTTTGGATTACATGTTTCATAGCATTTTACCCAGTGATCACTTCAAACCTGGGATCCTCACTGTACACAAACTAGCCCCTTCAGTATTTTAGTGACTGAATTGATCTGAGTCTGAAGGGTTAAAAAAAGAGAACTTTTCTTTGTCTTCATCCTCGAAGTTCAGAAATTTTGTATGGAACTTCCATAAGGAAGATTTTTTATTAACTATCATAAACAGATCTTGTTGGTGATGTCTTTGCCTTACGAAAATTGCTTTCCAATGTACTTTTCCATGATTAGTTTCTTTGAATGTGGGTATTGGAGATATATTTGATCTCAGATTAGTATTTAGTCTGAGAAGGCATATCAAAAGATTTCCAGTGTCTGACAGCAATTTATTTTGCAATTGCTGGAACAACAAGAATTCCTCTGAACTGTTTATATGATGGCATAATCCTGACCATCTAGAGTGATAGAGTTGTTTGGGGGCAAGAGCCAAACTTTAGTATGTTTGAGAATAGAGAGATTTGAATTGAGACTTTCCTCATAACACATGCCATAGCTTTTCAGGACTAATTTTGTCCCTGAAAATGAGCCATCTTTATGCGGTATTTTCTTTTTTGTTGTTTGTTTGCTTTTTTTTTTTTGGAGGGCAATAGGGGTTAAGTGAGTTGGCCATGGTCACATGCCCAGTTTTTGTGTTAAGTGTCTGAGGTTATATTAGAACTCAGGTCTTCCTGACTCCAGGACTGGTGCTCTGTTTGCTGCACCACCTAGCCACCCCTTTATGTGGCATTTTCACAACTGACCAGTGCAATTTGTTTGAAGTCTCTTTCATGAGACCAAAGAAAAGAGAGGGTCAGAATGAGCTGACAGCTTAACATGCCATTAACTTGTAATAAACATATGTTTCTGTTTTCTTTTCAAAGGAGGAAAAATTTGGAGGATATCTCTTTAGGGTAAAAAAAAATTATGAAGTGTATTAACCAAAAAATTTGGGTGACCAACTTCTCACCACTACCACTCCCAGTCAAAAACACAAATAGAGTTCTTCAAAATGGGAGGAAAGGGGGAGGGGGAGAGAAAAGACTCATTGAGCTGAGTCTCAATTTTGTTAAATTAAATGAGTGAGAATTCTCTCATCATTGGGAAACTCAAAGGACACAGCTGACTTCTTTGATTCTTCCATCCAAATGCTTACTTAATTGAAATGTTACAGATGGTTGGAGAAGAGAGGTACCAATTTTTTTATTTTTCTTGATATCTTTTGTATTTACATAATCTTGTTTTCCAAATATTTCTTTCCTCTCTCCAGATCCAATAAGCTATTCTTTGTAACAATGAATAAAAAAAAGAGAGAGAAAAACACCCAACCACCAGCAGCAGCCCTGTAACACTAGCAGACAAGTCAGTTCAGTCTGATGGTCAATGCAATGTTCTGAACTTGCAGTTTACCATCTCTTCAAAAAGAGAGGGAAATTCATTTTCTCAACTTTTTTTCCAGGGCCATGTGGTCATTATGATTACATAACTTTCAGTTTCCTTTTGTTATTGTTATTTAAATTTCCATATGTTACTTTGCATCAGTTCACATGCTTTACTCTGCTTCTCTGAAATTTTTGTATTCATCATTTCATTATTTTTCAAGCAGTACAATTTATTTAGATTGAATTGATGGACATCTCTATTTTGTTTCTGATTCTCCCCTATCACAAAAAATGCTGCTGTGAATATTTTGATGTTTTGGACATTTCTGTCTTTGACTTTAATAAATGTTTATTGACTGACTGATCATCTCGGCCTATGTGAATGAATGAATGAATGAATGAATGAATGAGTGAGTGAGTAAATGCCAATTTATTAATCCTTTATTATGTGCTAAATACTGTGGAAAATGCTGGAGATATAAATAAAAAAACATAGACCCTACTCTTAAGTAGCTCACATTCCAATAGAGAGAGAGAACACATATAAGAGTTTTCAACAGGAAATCAGGTGGGAAGGCCCCATGACTTTTAGGGGACAGTGGCAAAGCATTGTGCTTGGATTAGCGCAATAGCTTTCTGGTAAGTCTTCCTGCCTCAAGTTACTCCCCACTCCAATCCATCCTCCCTTCACCTACCAAAGTGATTTCTCTTATATTAACAAGTCTAATCATGTCATCCACCTACTCAGTAACTCCAATGGTTCCCTGTTGTCTCCAGGATCAAGTACTGTTTAGCATTGCATTGTGTTCGGCACTCAAATACTCTCATAATCCAGCCACCTCATATGTTTCCAGTCTTTTTTATAACTTGCTCCTTGACATGTACTTTTTGATCCAATGACATTGGCCTTCTGGTTGTTTTGAGAACAAGACACTCCATCTCTTGGCTTCAAGCATTCTTTCTAGTTGTGCCCCATGTCTAGCATACTCTCCCTCTTCAACTCTACCTACTGACTTCTCTGGCTTCCTTTAAGTCTCAGCTAAAGTCTCATCTTTTATAGGAAGCTTTTCCCAATCCCTTTTAATTCTACTGCCTTCTTCCTTCTGTTAGGTATTCCTATTCCTGTATATAGTTTGTTTGTACATATTTATTTGCATGTTAGATTAGATTGTGAAATCACTGAGGTCAGAGATTTTCTTTTGCCTCTTTTTCTATCTCTAGGACTTAGCACAGTGCCTGGCAGATAGTAAATATTTTTTGGGGGGGAGGGCAGTTGGGGTTAAGTGACTTGCCCAAGGTCACACGGCTAATTTGTGTGTGTGTGTGTGTGTGTGTGTGTGTGTGTGTATGTGTAAGTGTCTGAGGCCGGATTTGAACTCAGGTACTCCTGACTCCAGGGCCGGTGCTCTATTCACTGCGCCACCTAGCTACCCCCAGCCAGTAAATATTTAATAGATATTTTTTGATTGATTGCTCTTGGATCTCTTAACCTTGGACTCCCATAAGGTATGAGGGGAGATAGTAGTAGAAGTTTGTGCCACCTATCACAAGCTCCCTCTTTTTACCCTCCAGATACTTGGTAATTCAGCTAAACAGGCTTGTTTGTCTTCTTGGTGCCATTGTCATAGTTACTGGGATTTCTGAGTCAAATAATATGCACATTTTTGTTTTTTTGTTTTGTTTTTTTAAAGGAAAAAAATCAAGTTTCTTTCCAGAATGATTAAAGAAATTCCCAGTTCCACCAATATCATATTAGTGAGTCTGTCTTTCTTCAGCTTTTCCAATATTAACTCTCCATTTTCCCCATTTTCCCAAAATTTTGTCAGTTTTATGAATTTAAGATGAGACCTCTTAATTATTTTGATTTGCATTTCTCTTATGATTATTTTATTAATATAATTTATAGTATATTATACATAATTAATATAATAAAATTTATACATGTATATTATATGTATATATATTTATATATGTGTAATATATATTATATCATACTATATTACAATTATCGATATTTATTATTATTAGGAACAATCTGTCCTATACTTAGTAATAGCTTGCTATCCTTTTGAAAAAAGCATTTGCTTATATCCTTTGACCATTTTCACTGTGGGGAAAGGATCTTGCACATACTTATGTTTTAATAAGAGTCAATATATTGTCCACACAAACACACATGCCTTATGAAGGTAACATCTTCTGACATTTTTGACTGGTCTATTTGAATTACTCCCTGAGATGAATTTTAATGATAACTGACTGAAAATCAGAATTTTTCAGCTAATAGGAGTGTGATTCTTTCATGACTCCCTAGTTAGAGTAAAACACTGTCACAGAAACATGTTTCTTTTTTTGTTTTGTTGCTTTTTGGAGGGCAGTTGGGGTTAAGTGACTTGCCCAAGGTCACACGGCTAGTTTTGTGTGTGTGTGTGTGTGTGTGTGTGTGTGTGTGTGTGTGTGCGCTAAGTATCTGAGGCCAGATTTGAACTCAGGTACTCCTGACTCCAGGGCCGGTGCTCTATTCACTGCGCCACCTAGCCGCCCCCACAGAAAAAAATGTTAATGAGTAAATATGTTCCTTCAAGTTTTATTCTAACGTGACTGGGACATCGTTAGGTACTTAATCAATATTTGTGGATTAATTGATTTTTACCAAATGGACACCAGTCACAAAAGGCCCCTATGAGTCTCATTACAGAAATCCAGTCAGTCAGTCAGTCAGTCAGTCAATAAACATTTATTAAGTGCTTTCCATGTACTAGGCACCATGCTAAGTACTAGAGATACAAAGAAAACACAAAAATACAGTCCCTGCTCTCAATGAATTCACAGTCTAATAGGGGAGAAAATATAAATATGACTATATATAAATAAGTTTTATACAGTATTGGTTGGGGATAACCAACAGAGAGAAGCCCCACCTTCCCCCACCCCAACACTCCTTTCCCAAGCAAAGTTGTTTTTTTGTTTTTTTTTTTTAAGGTAAAAATAATAATTAAAAAATAATGACAGCTAGGTGGTGCAGTGGATGGAGGGCCTGGTCTGGAGTCAGGAAGACTCATCTTCCTGAGTTCAAATTTGGCCACAGACACTTAGTAGCTGAACAAGTCACTTACCCATATCTGCCTCAGTTTCCTCACGTGTAAAATGAGCTGGCAAAGGAAATAGCAAAACCACTGTAATACCTTTGCCAGAAAAAACCCAAATGTGGTGACAAAGACTCAAACATGACTGAAACAACTGAACAATCACACAAAATCACAACAAACATAATATACATTGGCCTACTGACCTACTGGGTTGTTTCTTATTTTCTAACAACATTTTAAAGAGGATCACAGCCTCCCTTTGAAATATTGGAAGTAAAATACTCCTGCGTGTAAAAGCAATAACATTTTAGAAGACTAAAGAGCCTTAAAAAAAGCCTTTCCAATTTGCCACCAGTACTGAAAGTGTTGGTAACAGTGAAAATGCCTAGTTAACTTTCCGTATGACTCTTCTGGAAAATTTTGTCTTCAACCATCTACTCTGAAAAGACAGAAAGAGAAACTGACAAAGGGGTGTAGATGAGGAAATTTGAGATGACTAAATTGAAACGTGAGCTGAACTTCAGTCTAACCTCAAGCGGGCAGAAGTTTGAAATGTGATTATTTTGTACGTGTGCTCAATTTGTTTGAGATGGAAGATAGTCTTCTGGATAGTCTGTTGGGTAGTGCTTTATGCCTTTAAAATTAGTATTTCTGATTGATAAGTGAATTTGTCAGTTGGGATGGGGAACTGGTGAGTGCTTTCAGTTTAGTAGTTTTGTACATTCAGACTCAAAGAAGTTTATTGGTGGTTGTGCTTCCTGGTTGAAGAGGACCAAAACAACATCACTATGTCAGGGTCTATGGGCAGTGTGCCCAACTGTGACTAATTAGATCAATATGAGCCTTATAGGCTCTACCACAGGTTGGGCACAAATAGTAAGTATGAGCATTTGGGATAGAGATGTCTAAATTTGCACATCTTGTGTTTCTTTTAAGCTACTGAAATTTTGCTTTGCTCAGAAAGCACAGCACATTCTTTGATTCAGCCACACCACATTGGGTGGTCCTGTGTCAGCATCTCCCACGTCTCCGAACTGATTCCAAAGATCTTCAGATAGAAATTGAGAGAGTCTTTGTATCCCTTCTTTGGAACTTTGTGTGAGCTCTTGCCTTGTGTTAGTTCTCTGTAAAATCATGTTTTAGATAAATGGTGATACCATAAACCAATGAGGAGAGCAAGGAATAGTTTACCTGTCAGATGTATGGAAAAGGAAAGAATTTATGACCAAACAAGAAATAGAGAACATCATGAAATGGAAAATGGATAATTTTGATTACATTAAATTAAAAAAGGTTTTGCATGAATCCAATTTAACCAAGATTAGGGGGGAACAAAACAACTGGGAAACAATTTTTACAGTCAGTGTCTCTGATAAGGGCCTCATTTCTAAAATATATAGAGAACAGAGTCAAATTTATAAGGATACAAGTCACTTCTCAATTGATAAATGGTCAAAGGATATTAAGAGGCAGTTTTCAGATGAAAAAATTAAAGCTAACTACAGCCATAAGAAAAATTGTTCTAAATCATTGTTGATTAAAGAAAGGCAAATTAAAACAGGGCTTAGGTACCACATCACAACTATTATGTTGGGTAGTCTGGGGGGGCGGAGCCAATATGGTGGCGTAGGAGCAGCAAGGTTCCGTAGCTCCCACACAACCACCCTAAACACCCATAAAATATGACCACATACAAAGTCTAGGACTCTCAGACTCACAAAAATACAGAAAACACATCTCTCACTGAAGACAACTTGGCAGGCTCATCACAGCGGGCCTGAGAGCTGAGGCTGGCCCAGCCTGAAGCCATGACCGTGGTGAGGCCCGGGGTGGTGGGAAGGAGCCGAGCTGGGCCAAGTTGAGCTGTACTGCAGGCAGTCTGCAGGAGAGAAGATCTACAGCTTCCAGCAACTCCACACGTACCAAGGCATGAAAAACCAGGATTGGAGAGGAGCAACTCAGCAGTAGGGGCTCATCCAGCAGGCCGGTAGCCCTGGAGCTGAGACCAGCCCAGCCCAAAACCTCAGCCACTGGCCGGGGCAGGCCCCAGGGCAGTCAGGAGGAGCCAAGCCTCCCAAGCCGCAGTTAGAGTCTACTTCAGAGAAGATCTACTGCACCTGAGGGGAGCTTCACATTCAGCAAAAGAGGATCAGAGACATTCAGTGAAAGTCAAACTTTGAAACTTAATTTGGGGTAGGAAAAGCAGTTCGGCAAATCTGCCCCCAGGGAAAGGAAGCAGTGGTGGAAGGGCACGAACTGCTGTAACCAGCGGTGGCCCCCAGTAGGCTGTTTCAGAGCCCCTGGCCTGAAGAGCCCGCAGGGGGGCTGAGTCAATTGATCAGGGCCAAGTTCTCTTGCGTTGAGAGGCCTAGATCTGGGTTGTGCTGTTGGGTGGTGATCCTGGGGTGCGCTTTCAGTAAGCCAAAGCTGGGGGGACTTGCAACACCCCCTTAATAGCTCCAGCAGCTGGGAAAACCCCAGCGATTTGGAACAGAGCTTTCCCCCCTGGAAGAAGAGTTTCACAGAGCTAAAAAAAACCAACCAATTAATTGACTGGCCAACATGAGGAAAAGGAAGCAAAATAAGAACAGCAATAAAACTCTAGAATCCTTTTTTGTGGAGAAAAAAGATCAAAGCATGGAATGGAAGGAGGACAACATAGTCAGAACTCCCACACAAAATGCTTCCAAGACACATGAAGAATGCCTAGAAGCTATAGGTCAGCTGAAAAAAGACTTTGAAAAACAAATGTGAGAAGTGGAGGAAAAATTGGGAAGAGAAATGAGAATGATGCAAGAAAATCATGAAAAGAGAGTCAACAACCTGACTGAAGAAAACAACCCTTTAAAAAATAGATTAACTCAAATGGCAAAAGAAGCCCAGAAAGGCAAGGAGGAGAAGAATGCCTTAAAAAGTCGAATTTCCCAGATGCAAAAAGAATCTCAAAAGCATTCTGAAGAGAATAATTCCTTCAGAATTAGAGTGGAGCAATTAGAAGCTAATGACTTTATGAGAAACCAAGATACTATTAAACTGTTACAACGAAATGAAAAAGTAGAAAGCAGTGTGAAGTATCTCCTTGAAAAAAGCACTGACCTGGAAAATAGATCCAGGAGAGACAATTTGAAAATTATTGGTCTACCTCAAACCCAT